>FIZR01002999.1:0-72837 GCA_900060175.1 Ferrisia virgata
ATCAATTTCTTACAAGCATCAACTTAAAAAAAACATGTGTCTTCTACAACTCGAACTCAGCGAATATTGAATTCAGGGAATATTGCATAATAACTACGACTGACCGACTGTCACCGTGTGCAGACACAATGAGATACCAACATAATAAGTGGCGCCAGCAAAGATAAATGTTCCCTAAACATTCACAGTCATTTCTTGGAAGTTAAATACGAAAATAGCGATGAAATCGGATAAAAAAAAATTGACCGACTTTTTAGCATCGGTTAAACCAGAAAAATCAGTTGCATTTTTTTGCTCGGTCAAACCGAAAATCGGATAATCGAGAGTCGGTTAATCGGGAGTCTACTATAATTATTAATATTATTCCAATTCCGAAGGTATAATAGTGTGTTATTCATCAAGGAAGATAGTGATTTTTGATGAGTTTTGAGGTTTATTTCACGAGCAACAACAAAGCGAGGGTAATAACTCAAACTCATCAAAAATCTCTTATCTCCCATGTTAGATATGGCATTGGCATTTTTCTTTAACGAAAGAGATAAAACACTTGTTTGTACTTTACACCATCTGAACTATCAGAGAAAAGGGGCATAAAGTAGTGCTATTTCTCCCTAGTAACAAAAAATATGAAATTTAAATTAAATGAAAAAATTATAATTATGAGTATGACTACTTGTAGAACTTGTATGGTTGTATTTACGAGACTAGGAAACTTGAGATTCAGTTTAATAATGATAGTCGTTTCAATAATGAATTTATTAATTAATGTGTACACTATCATCTATTCATCTCTGATCGCTAAAGAATTTCCAATTTCGAATATCTACTCATAACACTACTTCTTACTCAAATTAGTCAAATTATCGCTCTCAGTAATGATTCATGATGAGTATCGCCTTCATTTCACATGAAATAATGTAATTTTTCGGAATGATGTGCAAAATAAATTCAATAATGAGTTTAGTGCTAACAATACGCGATGCGAAGATGCAACATGAATTAGATATACTTACTGCTACTTTTAACTACCGCGTGTAAAATTCAATGAATATATACAGCTCAACTAATTTAATAAGTAAATATTCAGTAACTTCTTTATGATCATCAAATAATTTTTTTAAAATGAACTTCGGTAACGCACAATCTTTCGTAATCAGCTTTTTATTATTTATACGTTTCGTAAATTGCAGTTATATTCATAAAACCGCGCTGGTCATAAAAGAAGAGAAATGGATTAATTACAGCAATTCAATTGCCGATGGAATTTCTTCTTATAAAGACCTGTTAAAACAAAGTTCAATGTTTATTGACAAAACATTGTTTATTAAAGAAGTGTTGGAAAATCCACATTCGGCGCAATTGATTGTATGTCCCAAAGGTTGGGGAAAATCTGTCAATTTAGACATGTTTAAGACTTTTGTTGGTTTACAAGTCGATGCGAAAGGCAACATGATATTACCCATTGAGGAAACTTCCAACTATAAACTCTTTCGTAATGGCATAGTTTCCTGTTCAGATGGTACAGAAGAAAAATTACCATCTCCTTTACTGATTTCTCAGCATCCGAAAGTGATAAGCCTTCATTTAGGACAATATCCCGTTATTCATTTAGATCTGAAGCATGCCAGAGGTGATAATTACGCAGATGTTATTGGGAAAATTAGAAAAGCTATTCATATTTCTTTTGCAGAACATGCATACATGTTGAACTCATTTCAGAACATTATTCATAATCAGACAATAAGGGTTAAAGGAACCGCACAAGATGATTTAGAACGATTCGATAAAATTCTTCATGAACAAGAAACCACCGAACATATGGAATACAGTTTGTACTATTTGAGTGCACTGTTACACGATCATTTTCGCAGAAAAGTTATCATCTTAATAGACGAATACGATGTTCCCCTGCGTAGCATTTATTTTAATGGAAAATTTCCTGAAGCTGATATAAAAAAACTTATTATGTTTTTCGAAGTATTTTTAGGCAGTATTTTCAAAGATAACGTCCACCTTAAGAAAGGCATTATCACAGGTACTTTGCGAATGGCCCAACAAACAATATACTCCAAGTGGAATAATGTCGTAGAGTATAACATTATTTATAAACCTAATCCAATTATCGAATATTATGGCTTCCATAAAGAGGAAGTTCAATTGCTATTTGATAAACATCAAATTTTACGTAATACAACAAAAGCAGCGAAAAGGTGGTATAATGGATATTGCCTATGTGTACGAAATAATACAATACAACAACTTTATAATCCGTCTTCTGTGATAAAATTTCTGAAGACAAAAATCATTCAAAGTTATTGGGAGGAGATGGAGAAAACCGATTTTATCGAAATAGCTATTCGTAAAAGTAGACTGATAAGAAATAAAATTACTGATTTGCTTCAAGAAAATATAATATTAATCAACATGGATCAACTACGTTTCAGCGAAGAATTGTTATTGAATTTAAAACAATTATTTCATACCCAGATGGATGAATACAGAGTCCCTCCTCACATCTGTGAATTATTTTTTTCCTATCTTTTACAGAAAGGATACTTGGCTATAGCAGATGTTCAATACGATAGTTTAACTATGATTCGAGCAAAATTACCTAACGATGAAATAGCGTACGAATTTACCCAAAGATTAATTTTTTTTTATTCGGAAAGATACAATATTGATGACTCAATTTTACTGAACGCTGCAGAACATCTTGGAGAACTTGTCAGAGATGAAGTTTTCGATGTGCTTGCATTCAAAGACACCTTAAAAGCATTGTACGGCAGCTTAACTCCGTTTGAAAATATTTTGAAAAAAGTGGGTAAAGAATTTAATATCCAAAATAACGAAGATCTCGTAGTATCGGTAATGTACGTCGTAGCACTAAAACTTCAATGCATTTCCAAATTCGAAGCCAAAGTGTATTATAAGAGCAAACTTGGAGGCGATATCGTTATATTTGAAGAACATTTCGATCGGGCAACCATAATTAGATGCAAATATGATGATGCCTGTTCTGGTATAGCTATGGAAGAGGCTCTTCTATCAAAAGATATTGTGGAAAGAATACAGTTCATTAAAAGAAGTACTTACATTGGAATGAATGTACATCCCAATGGAACCACAGACATCACCGTTCATGTTCAAAATCCAATTGGTTCAGATGAATTCCCAATATATTTCAATAGAACTACCAATAACTGGCAGTTACTAACATGGCCCAATGGTTCAGAAGTTGATATTTCTTGGTTAGATCAAGCATAACATCCAAAAATTTTTCACTAATAGAAAATCATTTCGATTGAACACGCTGTACGAATCTTTTTCAATTTTGTAAGTTATTTTATTTTCATACATCCATTAATTTGGTAATAATTATGAAACAACAATTTATAATATCCATTCAATTCATCTGGTCTATGAAATCAACTGAATCAAAATGAAAATTTTTAAGAAAAAAACAATGTTTATTAAATCAAGAAAATGATTCTAATGAGTAAGTTTGCAAAATGTATCTGAATTAACCTCAGAATACAGATGAAATAAATATTGATAACTTTTTTCTTTCGGTAAGACATATGTAGGCTCTCATTATTAATATAATTTATAATGTAACGTCAAATAAATACAAAAAAAAAATTAATAAATACTTAATAAAGAGTAAAAAAAACTAATGAAAATCGTAAAAATTAAATTACAACAACCTGAAACAATAATATTTTAAAATCACATAGAGAAGAATAAGAATAAATTTATTATCAAATGCAAGAATCTCACACTGCAGTCAATGTCAAAAGGGGAAATATTCTTCGACCAAAATAAGATGAAATATTTTTCAGCGATGACTCTTTGTACAAAAAAATAACAGAATTAATAGAATGGGAGATGCTGTACAAAAAAAGGGGGATCATTTTAAATATATGTATAGACCTACACTCACCAATTAATAATGAGAAAAAATGGTAAACTAAGATAATAAACAAGAAACATTAGAATTAAATAATGGTACAAAAAAAATTGAAAAGTTTTGTAAAGTAACGGAACATCGCATAACATGATACAAAAATTTGACTAGAAAATTTCGCCCATAATTAAAATGACTAACGAAGTCCAACCTGTAAATGGTCTTGCACCTTTACCGTATCCAGTGCTATCATCGTAGTGCTCCCACAAATATCCAGTTCTGTTATATTCAGAATAAATATTATTCACGATGTTGTGTCGTAATTTATGATACAAAGAATCGGCAACTTTACTATATGGACCGAGCGTATTACTATAATGCTTCAAAGCTCTTAGCACCAAATAGTTCATATTTATCCAAATAGGTCCTCTCCAATACGGACGATCATCCTCGGTGTTATCTTTCATATATAGCGGCGATCTTTTAGAAAGAGATCGTAATCCATAATTGGTCCATAATAATTCAGGATCACCAAGTTTCTCTAAAATTTTCCCAAGTTTTGGACTATCCGGATCAATCACATAGGTAATTAATGGCATCAAACTATTATAGCCGAAGGTAGTATCAACTAATCGATAAACAGGAGGTTTAAGAACGCGTCTTTCTTTATGACGAGGACCGCGGGATTTTCCAGAAGGATATGCAAGTATTACGTCATCAGTATGCAGGCCATAATCGGCATAAATTTCATGTTGTTCAGACCAATGGTAACGATCTAGTAACGCATTATCTTTGAGGAATGCAGCCGTTTCGGCGAATCGATGACTAGGTTTGTTTAATAAATTAGAAATGACAACAATAGTCGCAGCACTATAGGCAATCCAGCAACGCAAATCAACATGTCTTTCTTCATCTGTAGGATGAGAAGCTCTAGGATAATCGTCAAAACCAGAAGTCAATGTTTTAGGATTAAGTTCCCGGGTAGTATTAGCATCTCTTCCACGCCATCTGTAGCTTCCAGGGAGGTTACCCGTTTGAGTAGAGTTGAACCAATCAAACCATGCGACCAATCTGGTGTACATTCTATCTAAAGTCTCTAATCTTGTCGACTGTTCGATCATTTGTTCTTCAAAATTTTGTAGAATGAAATTTAACGTTAGCAAAAATAATGGAGGATTGGCGTTCGTGTTAACCTGAGTGACGAATTCAGCAGGGACACGATCTAAGGCTTCTGCACCGAGGATCTGTTCACGTGGAATCCATCCTTCAACGTTCATCAAATCGAACCAGTGACTTATTATATCCAATTCAATATCTAAATCCCATACTGAGATTAATAGACCATGAAAACCTTCATCCCACAAAAATCCTCGAGGGAAAAAACTTCTCGAAGGAACAGCTGTATACAGCGCTGCTTTCCAGTAAGGTACAGGAGAATCTGTGTGCTCTGAAAGTACTCTGGATGATCCGTAAAAATAACCAATGCCTCCGATTAAATTACTGAACGCGGCTTTCGCGAATTTTATTTTATTTTTAGAATACCCTTTGCTAGCGAGTTTGAAAGTATTTTCAAATTTATCATTGAATAACTTAGTGTGTTTTTCTAATTCCAAATCATAATTTTTGCCGCTTAACGGTTCCGGTCGAAGAGCATTTTGGGATTCGAAAATTATATCAATTTCAAAAGGTATCTTTAAGCTCAACTGAGTAACGAACAAATTGTTTTTTGGACTCATCGAAGAAACTTCGTTAGGTAGTGAAAATAATCGTACCGCATTGTTTTTGGAAGCAGAAATGGATCCCAATATTGTTTCTTTAATAACATTCAAACCAGGACATTTCGTAAACAGGAATGACTCGTGGATAACCGATTGAGTGACGTTACTCAGTCTGATTTTAAACTGACCCAAACCCTCGGTGTATCCATCAACCCCTACTAATTCAAAATATTCTGGTCGTATGTGACCAATCGTCTGATTTTCTATGGCTGTGTAAAACATAAGCGATGCAACTTCACCTATTCTCGATTTGATATCTGTATTGAATGAAACTCTAGCTGTCCAATCACCTCCGTAACTGCCGCGAAGCTTTTTAACGAAAGAAGTGGTTATTTTAATTCCATCGTCATTAATAACTTGTACACCAAAATTTCTACCATCATGCTCCATCCACGAATAACCTTTCAGGTAATCACTCTGCTCGCACCAATGACGAATGTCACTGCCGCGTTCAATTGTTTCAGGATAATACCACATGATACCGGTAACTAAGGAATACGGATCGCGAGTTTTCATGCCGAAATATACATTTGGCCGATAGCTACCCCAATATCGGTCTGGTACAGCTAAGCCGGTCTTCTGCACGATTTTCACTTTATCAAACGGCGTATTGATTCGAGTCTCTAGATATCCTTTGTACCCGATAAGGAAAGCTATGACGAGACAAAATGCAGGAATGAAGGTTCTCGTCGAACACAAGTAAGATGTACCTTCCTCTGGCTGAAACCTATCATTCTCATTCATTGTTTGTTTCTTGGACGGCTCCATTTCAGATATGTATGACCTATTAATATTGCGAAAAATAAAAATGTAATGCAATCATCTATAATGCCACATTGTAAAATAAACTTACTTCACATATTATCTGTTGAATAAAATATGAGCTACATGAATTGTTCACAGTTGATGACAACTGTTATTGTTTCGAATTTGCTGAAAGTTGAAGCTTTATAACTTGACGATAGACTTCATCACTGGTTCGTAAGAAGTATGCAGCTTTTTACGCGAGCTTTGTGAGCTTTTAGAACTTTCGGTCCTAGCTAAATAATTCCATTTTCAGGAAAAGTAAGTGATAAAATCGATATGACAGTGAGGTATGATTCTCACATATCCCTTATTATGAAATGGTTGCCAATAACATAATTTTAAAATAATATTTTGTTTTCTAATTACAAATTAATTACAATTTTGTTTTCATATAAGTTATATCTACTTTCAAAAAAAATATAGAAAACCAAGTTTTTTTATAACTTAAAAAAAGATATCAATTTTCAATTTTTCATTGAGAGAGGCTATTCTGGAATCAGTACTTTTCTTATTTACAAAATTTACAATTCTGTTTCGTGTTATGTTTGACCGATAAGAATATGGGCAGAATATAGAAGTATTTATCGTATTTTGATTCAAATTTTCTATACATTGTGTGGTACAGAATGGCAGGTGTTATTAAAAAAGTAACAGAATTGCGATATTTAAAAAACTTATAGTGAACAAATTCGTGTTATTTGCAATGCATTTGTTTTCAGACGACAGGAATTACAGGGTTAGCAGTTGCCAAGCATCCCGAACACAGACTTCGAGTTGTGTACGGTAAAATTCTTAAAGCTCTAAAAAAAATTCCTCCTGAAGCAGCTTACAGAAGATATACTGAAGAAGTGGTGCAAACCAGATTGCAAGCTGTGATCGATGTAAGTATGAAATAGTACTACGTTGTATAAATTTGAAATCTTCCATTTATTTTTTACATTATAAACATGAAAATTATTTCTGCAGAGTAAAAATTATGAGGAAATAGAAAAAAAAGTGAACTGCGGGCAGGTTGAAGAACTCATTCAACAAGCCGAACAAGAACTTTTGCTAGCTAGAAAATTTGCAATTTGGAGACCTTGGGAACCCTTGATTTCACAACCTCCCCCTAATCAATGGACTTGGCCTCCCAATAATTAAATTTGTTGTAAGAAATGTATTTTCTCCGGAAACGGTTTATTCTTTGTTGTAGTTATGCGTAAAATTGTTTATTTTGGCTGTTCAAGTCGTGCATGTAAGTTATAAATTGATACGATTTAAAATAAATTTATTACAAGCTCATAACAGGAGTTTAAATTTTATAACAAGAAATAAACTTGAAAAGTACAAATATTATTATGCACGTTGGAATTATACCAAACAATACATCTAATAAATAATACATCTAGAATGGCAAATCCCTTATAATAATTCATTTACAAAGAAAAAGCGATTAACAATCGTAATTAAAATTGAGCAAGTGAAAATTTATCTCTATCAAAATTAGTTATTTTGGCGATAAATAAAAATTTACGTCAACCGAATAAAACCGGTAGATCACGGTAAGTAATTGCGACTAAGTAAACATATTCAAACAGAATATCACAGACAATGCGTGTATAGTTGCATTAACTAGAAATTAACATTCCTGAAGTACATTATTTTATATCTTTCATCTGGAGTTATTGTTCGTTTAAACTGCGTTATTCGATTGTAATTCTATATGAGGCACAAAATTCCGAACTTCTTGATAAACAAGTTCTAAACAAAAATAAGCATATTAAAAATAATACAAGAAACTATCATATGAAAATATAAATCTCTTCTGCATTACCTTTCCACTGTTCAACTGGTAAATCCATATCTTCGAAGCTCTGATCATAAGGAGGAGAGACGGGTTCATCGGTAGGATCAGCATACTGAGCTAAATACGGATGAGCTAGAGCTTGTTCTGCATTAATGCGCTTATCGGAGTCCAGCTCCAACATTAGTTCCAGTAATTCTATGGCTATGAAATTTTCATTTTATGCACGTATTATTTGCAATCATGAAAATGTTCAAGTTGAAATTTTTATCACTCACCAAGAGGATTAGCACCTTTAAAAACTTCTTTGAAATCTTTTTTCCTCAACACAGGTAAATTATTGATGTAATTTTTGGCCTACAAATGATAATATTCTTTAGTAAAATTGCGTGCGATAAGTTTAAAAAGGAATTTTTGCACTGAATATCAGTTCATAATATTCCATAAGAGTAAATTTTTTTATAATATAACCTCTACCCTGCCTAAATTGAAAAAATAATTTCATATATTTACCAATTATTCACTACAATAATAATAAAAACTAGCTCTAGTTGAACAATTTGGGAAATACTCAGCGAATTTGAAATTTACACCATAACTACGTGTAATTGTGTGATGAATGTGTTATAGTATTAGTGAATGTAATGTTAAAAAATAAATAAAACAAAAAAATTGAAAGAAAAACAGATGTACAATACCTAAACACAGAATACTTCTTAGTCATACCTCTTTGCTGGTTATTTTGGCTATACATTCTTCAGATGGTGTTCCACAAAGAACAAGAACACGATTTAAATGATCAAGGTCTAAATTAAATTTCGTTAAGGATAAAATTCTTTTTAAAAATAAAATTTTCGCGCTAAATCTGAAAAAATATGCGTAATTTGTACGTACTGGAAAACATCTAAAATGTCAGATATGCAACGTGCAATGAAAAAGTAAATTCTTCGGGTAAATTACGTTGTTCATGAAATGAAGTAGGTACTTATGTATGAACATGATTCTGTTTAAGACTGAGATATTGTACGGCGGTATAAATATGTACTTCTGTTTATTTTTCTATTGTACCAAGTGGATAATAAGAGTTGAACATAGTTAGAAATGATTGACATTTTAGGTTATAAAGACCGTAAAGCAAAAAGCTATTACAAATGCATATTAGATTAATATTTCCTTTTTCAGTTTAAAAATTCCACACTTTGAACACCAGAACGACATAGTAAGCATTTAGGTTAAATGGCCACGATCGAATAGAATTACAAAACCAAGATTACTATACCACGGAAGTATATAATTTTGGTATGGCCATCAAGAAAGAACTGAACTTACCGATTCGCTAGAAATTTTAGCCATAAATTCCGCACATGGGGTACCCAATAAGTCCAAAATTAAATTCAATTGATGAATGTCTATGTGAATGATAAGGGGATAAATAAAAGCCTACGTGTTACAAAAATTTCACGGTACAAAAAATTATCTAAGTTCTTCTATTTGTAAAAATTGAATTATATAATACTACAAAATATATGTGTTATTAAAGGATACGATCGGTGCCTGGAAATAAAGTTCGACTAGTTAGTAATTCAGCCATAATACAACCAACCGACCATATATCGACTGTGAAACATGAAATGCAATGTAACTCATCATTAATCTTTCAATTCTATTGATCTCAATCACACAATTGTACCTGTCTGATTATAATGCATCCAATTCAACATGATTTCTGGGGCTCTGTACCATCGAGTAGCTACATATCCCGTCATTTCATTTTCAGTAGGTCTAGCGAGACCGAAATCAAGTATTTTCAATTCGCAGTCTTCATTAACAGCGATATTAGATGGTTTCAAATCCTTCGATGTGTAAAAATAATTCAAATTTCAAATTAGATAGAAGTATTGGTCAGGAATGTTAAAGATATGGACTAACTCTATGAATAATTCCTGCCGAATGTATGTATTTTAACCCTCTTAAAATCTGGTAAATCAGAAATTGCACATGTTCGTCGGATAAACGTTGAGTTTTTAAAATATTATTCAAATCAGCTCCCATCAAATGTGTTACTAGGTATCTGCAAAAACAAAATGTTATAGTTTTCGTTCTGCGGTAACAGTCAAAAGAATCGATCATGCCTACAACTGATTGAAATTTTTTAAATGTGTCGCTGGCGTAAATACATCGAGTAAACCAATAACCTGAAAACAATTTCCAGAATTATATTTCGTTTAAATGAATTCATTTCAAATTGAATTTACTAAGAATTTACGTTTTCGTGATTCATATGCTTCAACATTCTCAATTCTCTGTACGTACGCTTCGCGTGAACTGCTGACTGGAAAGGTCTAGCCAACTTCTTAATTGCCACTTTGGTACCATTCCGGGTATCCAAAGCGGAGCTAATAAAATGAATATATTTAACGATAATACTTTAATCAAGTTTTAAGTAGCTAGCTACTAAATTTACCAAATTAAAAAAATACAGTGGGTAGTAAGATATTGGTATACAGCCAAATTCAAATTTGAAAAAAATGTACACAATGAGGGAGTGTATATCAAATTACTCAAAATACCAAATGAGAATTAGAACTTTTTTTTGTCTGTTTTAGTATGTTCACCAAATAAAACATTGGAATAGCTTTCACTATAATCAGCTGAGGTAAGTATTATAGATATCAAATGTTTTTAGGTCGAGATAGCTACCTGAATTCTCTAGATTTGAAATTCTTACCATACTTGTCCATAGGCGCCAGATCCAACTGGAGTTAACATCTGATATCTGTCCGGCACTTCCCATTCTGTTTTATGAATTTCTACTTTGTAAAAAGTCATATTCAACACATAATAAAAGAAGTATTTAATCAAGTTTAAATCACTTTGTAATTAAAGTTCATATATTGGAATAATGAAAACAAACAAGTACAGACGCATTAATTTCAAGATTAAAAAACTGTACAGCTTAATAAAATGCGAAAAGTCTTGGATAAAATAGATGAGACGGTGAGAGTTCAAGAGTTGAGACGTTGAGAGATCATGAAAGATATTTGAGTGGTACTGCGTATTGTTATTTTGTATTGTTACCGTATCTCCGTCTTCGGACCTCACTACATATGTACATCGTAAACGTCATTCTTTTTCAAGGCTGGTAGAAAACACCAAGTTACCAATGGTAACCAAAATAAATAAAATTTAAAAACGGCAAGTCTTTGTAATTATTATATCCTTGACTTTTCTCTCATTGATATGATAATCGCTACCTGTGATAACATGTTTGCATATTGGGTGACGGCAGTCGTCAGCAACGCAACTATAATTCGGTTCATGTTTTCCTTTATAGATCTTCATTCTTGGTTTCAAAATTCAAACAGTTGTTTCGTTCTCATAATAACCAGTTTTGATAGTTTTGTGCGTTTACCGTTCAGATTACCATTGTCATATATGAGCTTTGGTTATTTTTTCATGATTTTGTCAGTTTAGTGTGCAATTCTTCAAGTATAATGCGTCCTTTATTTAATTATATTTTGTCAAAAAATTCAGCGTTTGGATTGACAATCAGCCGTAATTTGTTGGTGAATTACAAACAAACGAAATCTTTTATTAATTTATCGTATGGAACTAGAGTGAAACAGTTCGCTGGTTCGATCAGTCTACCGAAGTTGTAAGTAAATTATGAATGGAATAATTATTTTATTTTATAATTGTAAATTTCTGTCTTGCAATTTGCTGAAATTTTGCCATGCTTTTTACTTTTCTGTAGGTACTCTACACATATTTATACACCTCCTGTACCTGTTGCTCTAACTGGGACCGCAGTGGCCAAAGATGAGAGTCGCGAGTTCATGGCCGTGTTTCCGGATATTGTACGTGATTTGACAGATGCTGGTAGACATTTGGATATTCCTGATGTTACCAAATGGTATGCAAAGGTACAGTATTATTATTTAGAAAAATTGATTTAATATTTTTTTCAGTTTATTATTCACCTAACTTTTCGTTCTCAAGTTTTTAAAATATTTAAATATGTTACAAAGTATTTTTCAAAAACAATAAAAATTTATTATTTGAAAATTTTTCATGAATTGTCCGCGATTTTATTCGAAAGTAAATAATATTCTGACGAAAGTCAGAGGCAAATAAATGAAATTGGGATAAAATTTCATTAAAAATTTTTTATTAAAATTGTTTTTGAAAAAAATGTTACATTTATTATCGATTGAAATAAACATGTCCTTTTCCCAAATTAACAAAGTTTAAGATAATAACACCTGCTTGATTAATTTTTACTACTTTACAAGTTGATTTTATTTGTGGACTTTAGTCTGATGATATATATGCTATTCATGATTGGTAACTGTTAATATCATTTGAATTTAGGTATTGCAGTATAACGTACCAGGAGGCAAAAAAAATCGGGGATTGGCTCTAGTCACTGCTTACCGGGTGTTTTGTTCCTCCGCTGAATTGACCCCCGAAAATATACGACTTGCTCATATACTCGGTTGGTGTATTGAAATAGTAAGTCTAAAATGCCTAATTCACCTTTGTAATGAACAGAACACTTGTTATACTTGCAATATTTTATGCAGTACTTATGTACCTGTATTAATTTTAGTAATTTGCCAATTAATTATCGCGATGAGACGTGGTAAGAGGATGATTACTTTCGTATGAGTATGTTTATCTGGCCTTGAGATCTAATAATTGAAGTAACCTTTAATTTTATGAATTAAGTTCAAATTTTTATTAATTTTTTTGATTAGGTATAGGTATATTTGAACTGTTTGAAATAATGCTGGCTTTGATTTTCATCATTTAAGTTGGAAAAACCATAGAAAAACAAAGTATACTGTTTTTTATACCTACTTAATACCTATGATTATAAACGATCTATATATTTTGTTTAAAAATTTAATATTGGTACGAGGTTACTGACAATTCTTCAACTGCACGTGTTGTGAATAGGAATGAAGAATAAAAATGTACGCATCTTATCCTCCAATCTTTCGACTCTATTCTTGTTTTGGAATAATTTACGAAGGCTGGAAATCGGAGGAAGGTATATGTATGAATAAAGATGAAATCAGATAAAGCTGGGGTTGCGGTCTAAAATAAACCATTTTGTACGACGAAGATGATAATCGAGGGAATAAATTTCCAACTTTTTTACTTATGCGTCGTTTAACCCATATTTTTTTGAATTCCTTGCGGTGGGAACTTATCACTGATGAATTTCTGATTGCCGATTTCATTACCGGCCAGTGTAGCGATAAAATCAGTATGCATTTGAATGAACCTATCTATACTTTGTATTTTCAATTGAGCTGTTACATTTTTCTTACAATATTTATACTAGAATTAATGTTGATTTTCGATTTTTCATTTCAGCTCCAAGCGTTTCTTTTAATATTGGATGACATTATGGATGAAGCTGAAACCAGAAGAGGTCGTCCATGTTGGTATCGCGTCGATGAGATCAGTCATACCGCGATTAACGATGGTGTTTTAGTAGAAAATGGCATTTATGTGATTTTAAAAAAATATTTTAGGGATAAACCGTACTATTTAAATCTTATGGAAACTTTTCACGACGTAAGCGTAGACATCATTGATAATCCACTCTTATTTTTATTTAATCGATCAGAGAAAAAAAATTTTAACGCATACATTTTTTGAAATGATGATTTGTGTTGTGATGTGTATTGGAAACAGCTATGAACCGGACAAATTATTATTTTTTGCAGACAATTTTAAAAACCGCCATGGGACAATCTTTGGATATGCTGACTTGTCATACTTTTCAGAAAAATAAAAGTTTGGATATATTTACAATGGATCGCTATAAAGCCATTGTGAAGTATAAAACAGCTTACTATTCCTTCCATTTGCCAGTAGCACTGTCCATGTATATGGTAAATTGTTTTTTGTTATTAAATTTTTGTTATGTGAATGCAATGTTTTCTAAAACATAAATATTATGTAAATATAGTCCGGTATAAATGATCCCGAAAAACACAGACAAGTTAAATATATCCTGTTAGAAATGGGACATTACTTCCAGATTCAGGTATAGTTGGAAATAGAAGCGAACGTTCAAAACAGAACAAATGAGAAAAAAATAATACGTTTTATTCTTTTGCAGGATGATTATTTAGATTGTTTTGGAGATGTAGATGTAATCGGTAAAATCGGTACCGACATTCATGATGGTAAATGTACGTGGTTAATTGTAGTTGCTTTACAAAGAGCAACTGCTCAACAGAAAAAAACGTTAGAGGTATAGTTATGTTCCATTGACTTTTTATGTATTAAATCCTCTGTGGATTGTTTACGTGATCGTTTATTTGTTCAGCGATGCTACGGCAGTAAAAATCCAAACGACGTGGAAACTGTAAAACAAATCTATCAAGATATTGGCCTACCATCTATTTTTGCTGCTTATGAAGAAGACGCCTATAAATTGATTGTGGATCAAATTCAGCAATTATCTAGAGGTGTTCCTCAAGATATATTTTTCAAAATTCTCGATAAAATTTACAAAAGAAGTAATTGATATGAATACATACGCATCGTGATGGAAGACTGACTATGAGTTAAGTTACATACTCTCCATAATAATACAGTGAATTTTGGAATTTATTCAATTTTTTTATACGCGATTTTTTAAAGTTGTTTATTAGTTGATCGCTCAGTGAATATGTTACCTCAGTCGTTTAGTTTTCATGATCACTTCCAAGTTTATAGCATGTTACCCTTTTATACTAATATTTACGTATTTGTACTTTATTTTATTTGAACATAATACAAGTATTTAAATTATTTTCATTTGTAATATGATTATACAATAATTACACAAGTAATGAGCTAAATGGACATATGGAATGGCAAACATAATAAGAGCCAGCTAACTTATCGTACAAGTTTACCTAACATTAATAATGTACACAGTTACTTATTTTTTACACGATTCACATGCTAATTGAATTACGACTATTTAAATAAAACTGATGTCCAGATACAAGTAAGGTGATTACATATAGACATGCTGCAATCCAGCAATTATAGGCATTCTGTAAAACAAAAAAACATTTATCGCAATTTCCATCATGTATCAATTGATTACGGATCTTTTTATTATACTGATATGATATCTGATCGAACAGATGGTGAAATTACAACGTTGGAAAGGAGAGTCAAGAATATTATGATGAGTACTTTACTTGAATCACTCATCAATAAATCATGTAGAAATTTGAAACGCTTAATGCAGAACTTCAACAACTTACTTGATCATAACCACGGTTAGCTTTTCCATAAAATTCTCCAATGTCCTGAACTGGCTCTTCTAATCCAGGCAAATCTTCTGCGAGAGCTAAACTGTGTAGTTTATAAAAGAATCCCATTAATACCTATAACAAAGAGAGCAATGAAGAATCAGTTCTCGAGAATTAGGTTGAGTTGAAATTCACTATTGGATAACATGTTTCAATTTGAATACCATACTTACTAACTGAATGATTCCCCATATACTAATTATTATTCCACAAAGGGATAACGACGGAGAGCACAGAGGCATCTTTTCTTAGTAAAAATTAAAAACGTTTGAAAAGAAGTTCCGTAATTGAATCGAAATTCGGGAAAAAATTATTTATCATAACTTGCATAAAACACTTATCAGAAAACTAACACACCCTACGGTTTATGGTTTCTTTCGTTTCGCTTTCAAGGCTAAACAAGGGAGCGTCACGTCACGTTCTAACGAATCATCTTTTTGTATTTTTGAAACTTTGAAGTATTGTCATTTCGAGGTATTGAGTATAATTATTAAGACCTATAATTTCTTGTACTGAAAAACCTTAATTCCTCATTGGTTATATTGAAAAACGTCATTTGAAGTCATGAAATTTTTTTTTTTTGGAATTTTATGAGTTTGATTACTTGTCATTTTATAATTCTGTTCGTATATAAATTTTTAATCTCTTCTCTCCAACTCGCTCCTCTTGTATTCTCATTTCCCTGAAAACTACTGAAAACTTTCTCGGATTGGCACTTGGCAGTTTTTCTTTTTTCATGCATTTTACGAATTATTCAATTGTTTTTTCTCTGTAATAATTTTCATCGAATCCTTACATCAGCTTTGATCGTAATCGTTTGTCCGGAAAGATCATTGTTGTTTTCTTTATGTTTATTAGTTTCATGGTTCCTTATTTTATTGCTAGTGTAATGCCGTAATTATGCCACTTATTATCCGTTCAATACGTCATTTTACATCCCACATCATCTTATTCTTATGCTGATTTTAATTGATAATTGGTTTTTTATATAGTAGAATTTAAGACTGAAAATGAAGTGATAATAGTACTGATAGTTTTGTTTTGTATTTTTGATCACCTATTTTGTTGTCGTCATCGAAATTTCCCAGTTTCCTTGTATGAAAAATATTATATTAAATGTTTTATTTTGATCCATTTGAATTTATCTATACTATTACATAAGTTGAGATATTGCGTGCAAAAACGATACCATTCAATTATTTTTACCATGGTTGATAGGTTAGGTAAGTTGAAAGTGAAAATTTTCCATTTCTACTGATTTACGAATTGAAGTAGGGTTACTTCGACGAAATTTGATAACCATTTCTAATTCATGGCTTTGTTTGTAATGTTTTTCAGTTAATAGCGAAGCCAATGCTCGCAGAATTTCTATGGTGGAAAGCTGCTTCGGTAGTTCGGGGCAGGTAATGAATCAAGAATCGAAATGCAGTTGTGTTTCTTTGTATGTCAAAGTTTCAATGATAATGAATGTATTGCAGCCTTTAGCAGTTCCTGGTCGTGTTTTGGTTGGGGAAGGTGTGCTAACCAAAGTTTGTCGAAAAAGACCAAAGCCTCGTCAATTTTTCCTTTTCAACGATATTCTTGTTTATGGAAATATTTTGATAAATAAGAAAAAGGTACACATAATTATATTTTAGGTGTGAAGTTTTATCTCTGGTACAAATGTTATAAATTAAGTATATTGTTATTTTTCATTAGTATAACAAACAACACATTATACCGTTGGAAGAAGTCAAATTAGAATCTTTGGAAGATGATGGCCGTGCGTAATTTTTGTTATTTCTGTTATATCATTCCTGTATTCTTCGAATTATACTCGTGTGTTTTTTTAAATTTAGAATTACGCAACGGATGGCTTATCAGAACTGCTTCAAAATCATTCGCTGTATACGCCGCGACTTCAACAGAAAAACAAGAATGGATGGCTCACATTAATAAATGTATTGAAGATTTGTTAAGAAAAAGTAAGATTTGAAATAATTTTTGTTATAAATTTAGGTATTTTTATCGATAGCTGATTTCTTAAAAGGTGGGAAGAAAGCAGTATCAGAACATGCTGCGGTATGGGTGCCGGATGCCGAAGCAGCTGTCTGTATGCATTGTAAAAAAAGTCAATTCACAGTATTGAATCGTCGAGTAAGTATGAATTCACTTGGACGGAAGAATTTCATAACATGAAAATGAAATGTGCCATTGTTAGATTTCTTTAATTCTAAATCTTCATTATTTTTTATTCTGTGCAGCACCATTGTCGTAAATGCGGAGCTGTTGTTTGTGGACCCTGTTCAAACAAACGCTATTTATTGCCCAATCAGTCTTCCAAACCACTACGTGTTTGTTTGAATTGCTACGATGAACTGTCGCTTCAAAAAGCTCAACAAATCAGCAATTCCAATAATTACAGAAACAGTACGTTATAAAATTCCGACTTCAAATTTCTAAAATATTTAAAAATTGTTTAAACGTAGTATTTATCGAAATGATTAATTTTTTTTAGATCAATTAACGTCGCCTGATTCGTCAGGAGAAGAAGATTCAGATGATGATGAAGAAAGTAATCGTTCTCATCAAAGTTATCATGATGCTCAGATTGAACAGGTAATCAGCAATTTTTATCAACTTCGACGAAACAATTTTTTTTAAAAACATGCGTATGTGATTTGTTTCAGCCAAAATTTTACCGAGATAGTGTGAATGCAGGGAGTCGTTCGTTAAAAACATGCTGATACTGTTTGAACTATCACATTCTTCAATTCTGAAAAATGTTGAATGTGTAAAAAAGTTTAATACACTTGTATAATGTTCATAGCACTTTACTAACTACACATCAATTAGTTTATTGTATGATTTATTTTTTAAATACCATAACTGTTCGAATTATATTGTGATTAAATTTATTCTGTGTTGTTTTTAATTATGTTACAGTTTTTATTATATTTTTATTTTGTAATTTATCACTTTAATCTAAATGAAGTACCTAATTTGTTATTCATTTTATAAATATATACAATCATTTACGGAAAATTCAGCATGATTTTCATTTCATCTTCCTTTCTTTCATTTAATTTTTGATATTGAAAACCAGTTTATTGAAGATGGTCGATCAATAATTAACAAATAAAGTAAAACGTTTAATTTCAAACAATTCTATAAATGCTTTACTAACAAAAGTAAAAGAGTAATTAAAATGACGAATTAATTTTTTCAATTTCAGTTTTATTAATATACTTTAATGGGCTTCCAAAAACTGTCCAAGAAATAAACTGCTTATATTGTTCTTCCCGCAAAGGTGCTTTCAATTCAACAGATGATTTGATTATTTCAGAACATCGGCTTCTGTCAAGAAGAGAGCCTAGAAAAACGAGGTAACATTAAAATATAAACACTTACAACTCGTATTTAATTAGTGAAGTCTCAACTTACAAAAATGATCGAAGAGTATTTGAAGCGCCGTTGAATATTGTTCCATGTTATTATACTTCAAAAGGATAGGTAAAAACCGATAAATATCATTAATTTTGTTAACTCTCAACAAATCAGGTATTAATGAAGGAACCAATAACGGAATGCACTTCTGCAATTCTTCGTTCGAATCTAACAACTCATCAGCTAAACGTTGATCAGCAAACCATTCACTAAGAAATAATTCATTCCATAGTACAGTTAACGAATAATAATCTCTAAATTGAATCGTGAACTCTTTGACAAATTCGATAATAATAATGAGTTGAGCTTGGCTACGGGAACGCACTGCTTGAGATATTATCATTTTAAGAATTTTTTTGGTAACATCATTGAAAGTAGGATATTTATTGCAACATTTTTTTAAGAATTCGACGCATTTTGCACTATTGCCGCAAATCCAATAACAGTACGCCAAGTAATGCAGTAATTCAGCATTTCTAAGATATTCTTCCTTGTCGGTAAGCTCACATAACATTCGTAACGATATCAAACCATCTACAAAACCACAATTCGAATATTTACAAGCGATTTCAGTTGATAAATCATTTGGTAAAGAAATTCGTTTATCGGTGCAGAATTGAACGATTTTGTTAATCTCGATAAAATTCATTTTTTCTAATGAAGCGTTCAACTGATGTACTAACATCTCAGAAATAATGGAAACATTTTCTACATTAAAGTTTGATATGATTTGATCAACTTTACTCGTCTTCTGAGGTTCTTCATTCAGAGTTACTTTCTTCTGCATTGTAAGTGATGATACCCTTTCGCTGCAAGGTTTCTCAGCTTTATGAGATATTAAATCGACGTAGAGATCTAGTACATCGATCGATTTCGAGGGGGTTGATGAAAATCTGACTGGATTAACCAATGACACTGGTTTCGTGAAGCATTTCGGGTAGCTTAATGTTGGCGAATTTTTTCTCAACATTTTGAAGAAATATTCAAATGCTTTTGAATTCATCGTTTCATAGTGTAATGCAATGATCACATTAAAGAAAATATTGAACAGGTTCAACTTCTTGACAAAAAAAATAAAGTAAGTATTAAAAAAAAATGTTAAACAAAAGAAAGTCTTAAAATTTTTTAGAAACTCAACATGAAATCATTGATAATTATTTTGATCTCCTTCTGAAATTGGTGAATCTTTCTGTTTTGTTAGTTTTGTTCAATGATAGGATATGGTATTATAATCACATTTATAAACAAAATAAAGCAACTTATTGTGAGTCAATTGATGATGTGACGAAAACCCGAAAAGAGAAAAGGGTAAAGAAATATTATTTTTACTTGTCTATTTTTCGAACTGATTTAAATGTTGGTTTTTCGTGAATACGTATTTTTTTATGATTACAATGTATTTGTACTTTTGAAAAAGATGAGCATTCTACGACCAAAATTGAAATTATAATTTTCAGACGATGAAAAAAAATTCTTGGTAGTTGGTAGGTTGGTACTTGGTAGATGACTAGACAACTAAACCACTAGATGTGTAGAAGAAAAAGGGGAAAACCTGAATAAATTAAACTTGCGTTTCGTTATCGTATGTGAATCTACGGAATACTACGAAAAAATGATTATCGGGGGATCGGAGGTGATTATCCAAATTTGCGATATTTCCGTAAAGACTCTTCGCAAATTTTCTTTCAGCAGGCAGCCAACTTACCTACTACCTAGAATTAAGATTGAACCATGATTGTACGTTAAGTTTAGCATAGGGTTACTAATTTTCGTAACTAGTTTAGTCAGATTTGTGTATCATGATTATGTTCATGTTCATGTGTTCGCGAATACAAATAGTGTAAACTTCGTGAGAATGAAGTTCATGTTCATGTCAAGTAAGTGTGTAGCTAAGTATATGCAGTGCAAATCGATGTCGATATTAATTTTGTAAACAAGATATTGAGCAAGCTCGAATATATTTAGTATTAATGAAATCATAATTTCATGTGTAATGATTCGAATTACAGGTTGAAACGATGAACACGAACAATATCACGAGGAACTCTAGTCAGAAAATTTGCCATAGGAAATTGACATGTTCAAGTCATCGATCTAAGTAGTCTAGTCACTGTTGATCGCAAAAGCTACCAAAATAATGTAAATAGATTGGATTTTATTTAATATCGAACCAATTTGGTGACAGTAACGGATAACTTTCATTAAAACAACGGCTGTTGACTTTCAATCCGGTGTCTTGAATCTTATTGGTGCTGTGCATGTAATCTTTCTTAGCACCTCAACTTTTCAATGAATTGAATGCACGTTATGGTGGTTGGGAAGTCAATACGTTGATTTTCTTCTCAATAAATTGACTTATCCTGTTTCTATCTAATTTAAGATAAGCATTAAACTAGCTTTCGTATCAGTTGCAAAGTAGAAAATAATCTTCAAGACAAAGTATTGCATAACTGAATTGACAATATGAGTAAGGATAAGAGTCGTTTTCAGTGTAATGTTTGCACGAAAAGCTTTTCGTTCAAGTATCTATTGAAAAAGCATTACCGTACGCATACTGGAGAAAAACCTTATCAGTGTAACCTCTGCGGAAATAAATTCACTCAAAGTAGTAATTTACAGCTTCACATGATCGGTGTACATCATACCAAAGACGCGGATTCATTGTACATATGCTTTTATTGCAACAAACCGTTTTATTTAAAAAATAACCTAAAACAACATATTAGAATTCATACCGGAGAAAAACCGTACAGGTAAACATTGCCAAGTTATACGTTTGGCAGTTTTATTTTATGTGATTCATGTTTTGAAACTTTAGACATGTTGCTCGTCAGCAATATTTTAAACGTTCAGATTTTTAATTGTCAAAAAAAACGTAAGATCGATATCAGGTAATGAAATGAAAATTCTCAGTGAATGAAAACGTGATTGTAGAGCTCGCATTGAAAATAATTTTATTGGTGGAGGCAATATAAAATTATTTTTGACACATTTACAACGAAATGTTGCATTCTTTGAACATTTTATGAATTAATAAGAGCTTGCATGTATTCTTAGGTTGTGGTTAACATTAATAAATCTATTATAATTATTTTGTATTTCAATACCTTATATTGATAACACTTTTTTTTTTGTTGAAGATGTCATGAATGCCACAAACGTTTTCGACGTGCTGGTTTGCTTTCTCAACATCAACGAACTCATCTGAAAACACGTCCATTTGTATGCGACTTGTGCGGTAAATCTTTTACAAATCGTACAAATCTACAAAATCATTTGAAGCGTCATCAAGGCAAACGTGACTTTGTATGTGAGATATGCGGCAAAGCATTCGTGCGTCAAGATGGATTACACAAGCATTTAAACTGTTACCATCGTAACCAGAAAGCATTTACTTGCAAAATATGCAACGCTAATTTTAAGGGACACCTCAGACAGCATTTACGTATCCATCAACAAGAAAAACCTTACAAATGCGATAAATGTAAGGCGTCTTTTGTACAAAAATCTCAGTTAACCGTTCATCAAAGAACCCACACTGGCGATAAACCTTACGTTTGTCCAATATGTGAAGCTACATTTTCGCATTCCTCTGTTCTTAAAATACATATTCGAGTTCATACCGGAGAAAAACCGTTCAAATGCTTCATTTGTGAAAACACTGCGTTTGGTCAATTAGCTCATTTAAGAAAACATATGAGAACTATACATAAATCGGATAAACCATATTATTGTGCGGTATGTAAAATGAATTTCAAAGGGAAAAAATCATTCATTCAGCACCAGGAGAATTGTAGCGGAACTGAACAAGACTTGGAAAATGATC
The DNA here is from genome assembly GCA_900060175.1 of Ferrisia virgata. Classification (NCBI taxonomy): domain Eukaryota; kingdom Metazoa; phylum Arthropoda; class Insecta; order Hemiptera; family Pseudococcidae; genus Ferrisia; species Ferrisia virgata. The sequence goes on from FIZR01002999.1 coordinate 22,853, forward strand.
AGACAGATGGTACTAGAATGAATATATCCAATATGAGAACTCTTTTAGCTATATTATTGAAAAAGATTTCATCGCCAGAAAGGTATTTTAGGATATTTGAGTAGTATTAGTTAGTAAATTGGTATTGTAACTTGCGTTTGTTTCAGACTCGAAAGATTGGGTTTTGGTAAACGTTTGATCGATGATGTGTTATGCGAAACAATTAAAAGCTCGGGAAGACGGCCTTATAACAGCGAAGATTTCGATGAGAACGTTACCTTGCTGAAAAATATTGAAATACTATTAGAATGGACCATACCTAAAGTGCACATGCATAAATTAAAACAAGCCAAACGATCGGCAGAAGACATTCTTGTTGAATTAACTCAACATCCCGGTTCATGGTATTGGAAAAATGGTGAAAAACGAGTTGGTCAGAATCAGTCTTGAAATTGTGTTCATTTTTTTGTTTTGTTTATAAGCATATTTATTATTTCAGGGATAAATTAAATATAATTATGTACTAAGAAACATGCTGCAGGGTGCCATACGAATAAACCATTTGTTGATTATTTTGTATTGTAGTAGACACTTGTTCAGTGTCCATATTTTGTATTTAACTTCTCTCTAAAATTGATTACGTTAAGTAAATCTTCATGTCTTATCCTTGCCAATGTATGCTAGTCGAAATTTTTCCAATTTCGGGTTCAACTTTACAACTGATTTCAGTTTTTTAATTTTACATTTTAAATATGGTACCAATTACTTTTAAAAGTTCTAATTGTAAAAAATGACTTTCATTTTTCATTTTTTCTTTGTTTTTTATATTTATAATGATGTTAATTTAAGGTTTAATATTATTAAGAAACACTATCTATATTTCAGTTACCGAATGTTTAGAATTACGTTTTTTCATGCGGTTCGCTCGATTCTCATGTTTCAAGTTTGAGTCATTAGAAAAATTAGCTAGTGAATGTTTAAATATTTTTTTATGTTTTACGATGTTGTGTAATGTTTTGCAAATATAATAATATATGCATGTAGTAAATTTTTGAGAATTGTTACCATACTTTTGTTTGAAACCTTAAATGCATAATGCCAATGGCGTACTGTGCAATGATGAGTCTGAATGTATTGTTTCTAGTTCTAACCTGTAGTCCATATTCGTCGAACTGGTTTTCCAAAAAAAAAAAAAAAAGAGATAGCAGTAAATTCATTTATTTGCGGGAAATTAATACAAATACAATTTTTTAAAATAAAAAACGGGAATTTTGTATAAAAATTGTTTGCTTACAAAGAAATATAACGGTTTCACTTTAAGGCTTAAATAAATAATGTTAAATAAATTTAGAATGTAAAACAAAGTGTTTTATCAAATAAGGAAGTGAAAAAATGTTAAATACAATTAGTTCGTTCTTAAATTTAAAAATAAGATGGCAGTGATGTTTTCAGCATCGACCGCGATCGGCAACACGTTTTCTAGGGGCGGCTCGAATAATATTATCAACACGAAGAATCATTTCGGCAGCTTCGGAAGCTGACAGAAGCATTTGTTGCTTCACCACAAATGATTCAGTAATACCTAATTTCTTCATACAGCCGATTCTTCCGACTTCCATGTCTAAACAAAGAAATCATTATTATCCGTAGTGAAAACAAATAGAAAGGATAATAAAATTTCTCGACCAACCTAATCCAGCGGTATTATTACCGCACGTATGTTCAGCTCTTAATTCGCTAACTAACTGAGCCGAGTCGTAACCAGCATTATCGGCAATAACAGTAGGTAACATTTGTAATGCATAAGCAAACGATTCCATAGCTACAGCTTCTTTACCAGGGGTTTTAGCTGCTTCAGCGTTTACAGCGCACGCCATTAACATTTCACTGCAACCTAAAATAAAATTCCATAAATAACTTATGAATTGAAATCATGGTTAAATTTTCCACTTACCACCACCGAAAACGACTTTGGTTTCACGAACGGTGGTAGCAAGCACACAAAGCGCATCATGAAGTGAACGATCAGCTTCATCGATGATTTGCTGTGTTGCACCACGAATCACAATAGTACACGCTTCACCTAACGGAACGCCGGAAAATCGTAACAAAGTATCTTCGCCAATCATAATCTAAAATGAAGATTGAAATGAAAACGGGGAATATGTTAAACGGCTTGCTTCGACTTACTTCTTCGATTAAACTACATTGCCCTAATTTAACACGTTCAGGATCATCAAAGGTAGAGACAATCTCTCCACCGGTTACCAGAGCAAGACGTTCGACTCCATCAAAATCAGCATGTTCAATAGCCATAACACCGGCATCAGCAAATAATTGTTCAGGATAATTGTAAATCAATTGCCTATGACATAGGTGGACATAAAATACACGTTTAAAAACGTAGCACTGCTTGAAAAAAATGTATTCACCTGTTGATGAATACGTTGCACTTGTGTTTCAAGATTTTGTTAACTTTATCTTTCATTTTTTCTTTTTCTGCTAATTCAATGTCAGCGATCTTGGCCATTGAGTCCACCTTTACTTTAGATCCGAATACTTTAATTTTATCAGTGTCCATAGGAGTATTGGCAATTAAGATACGAGCGTTTTCAATTCTTTTAGGTTGATGTTGACCGACTTTTTTGTCCAGTAAGAAACCTGATACAGTAAAATTATTTTTTGTACTTACTCTATTGGTATTTCGTTTAGAGCAAGAATTTTACAACAGGTAAAAAGACAAACCATCGTCTAAGAATGAATTTTCTAAACAACCGCCTTTCTTTTTAATTATCTGGATAGCTGATAAATCGCCGGAGCCTTTTAACCGAAGGACAGCTTGCACAGCAAGTTTAGAGAATTGTTCTTTATGCTGAGAAAGAATTTTAGAACTCAGAGTTGTACGAGCAATGTTCAGTAAATCTTCTTCAAATTTTTCATTGTTACCGCTAAAAAAGAAAAAACATTAGTGATATTTATAATAGTTGACATCGACAATAATTACAACGTAAATTACCTGTTATCCTGAGAATTCCTCAAGAGCGCTTGTTGAGCTACTTGAGTAGCACGTCTCCAACCGGAAATTATAGTTTGAGGATGAATCTTCTGAGATACCAATTTTTCAGCTTCGCGCAATAATTCGGCGGCTGGAATTATTTAAAGTGGTACAAACGTCAAGCATCAAACTTTACACAGAAAAAAATTATAATTACCAAATACTGTAACCGAAGTAGTTCCGTCTCCTACTTCATCGTCTTGTACTCTAGCCATATCAACCAAAATTTTAGCAGCCGGATTATCAACACCAATAGATTTCAATATAGTAGCACCATCATTCGTGATTTCAACCTACGAAACATGTTTTGATTAAACCAATTGAACATGAGGACGATAGATAACATTTACATACTTGACCTTGATTACGCCCCATTGAAACCAAAATTTTATCCATCCCTTTTGGGCCCAGAGTACTCTTAACCAAGTCACCGACGGCAATGGCTCCAACGAAACTGGACAATCTAGCTGTTTCGGCCTTTTCCTCTTCGGCTTCTTGCTTTAGAACACGAACTGGATTGAGAGACGTCTATAAACATAATTCTCAATATAATCAACGTTTCATTAATATTTTTTGTTAAATATGTAATGAATTGGATACGTTACGTACCATGATGAGTTCAAGTGAAAAAAAAAGTTGAATTTAAAAACTTTAAAAAGTACACGTAAACAGTTTCTACACTCGTAAAACAATTATTAAATATTTTTCTTAGATAGGCACTTTAATTATTCAGGTAATTCAATTTTAGAACCAGATGCACCCAACTTTTAATTTCAGCTGAAAACTTCTGAAATGTGCAAAATTTGCATCCATTTATAAGTAATTTTATTGGACTGGTGACCGGTTTCTTCCATTAAATAATATAACAGTGTTGTAATTTTAAGAAAAAAAAACATTTTTCGTAATTGAATGTAGCAATTTTTGGTTTTCATTGAGATAGCGATGGAGGTGGGTAGGGTTAGCCCACTTATTTTTGTATTATTTTATTTTATCGACGTATTATTTTTTTAAATTATCAAATTGATTTTTTTAAATAATTAAACAGCAATAACTCGTCAAATAGTTTTATAGTTTAAATTTCATTTTCAGCATTACGTTTGAGATTATTCGACAAGATCACAGTCAAGCCTATAAGGCTAAGGGCATAAACTCAAGAATTAAAAACAAATAATTATATAAGATGTATGACAACTTTTGAAACTTTTTGAAGACTGAAGAATCGCCAAATTCTGTTGTTATAAATATTAAAATTACGTAGCTTATTATGCGTAGCATTCATATAAAAAAGAATATAAAATAAATTAGGCACTGGAAAACTTATTCTACTTAGATCATATAGCTTACATATATTATAACGATGATTTGATTCGGTTTTGAATGTTTTAATTTACCCAGTAAATAGCTATAAGTATATCATACTTCCATACTTCATACATGAATATTCTGTAGATAGATATTGTTTGATGTCTTTGATAATCAATTAACCATGTCTAGATAATTTTTCTTCGGATATTGCGAAAATGATGTTGATTTGAATCAGAAATTTGGGATCATGAAAGCATGATGATAATATGTTTCTTAATTCTATAAAAGTAATTTTATTATACAAGGCACTAATTTTGTTTGGAGTAACGTTAGTATTAATTGAATTAATTTCATTTTCTACAGCAGACAAATGTATGCCAATGTACGAAACAGTGAGTATTAGACAGTAGTGATTTATTTTCCAATTCAAATAAACAAATGCTTTATTTTGGTATTAGTTTCTTTGTCAGAACTAAGTATTATTCAATCGTTAATAAAATAAACCATATCAGTCAACAACAAATCCATCTGCAGTTAAATGAGAGAAAGGAACAACATCTATCGACTTTCTAGAGGTTACCCAAAATTGAATAATATCCTTGATTTGTTCTTTTTATTTTAAAAAATTTCTTTAAGTCAGTTGAAGTCAATCAATTTAGAATTTAAAATACTTTTGAGAAAGACATACAACATTGTAAAACATGACCGACAAGCAGTTTACACTTCGCTACCTCAGTTACTCAGTGACGTCCCCCGTTACCCCATCATTATCACGTGTACTTATGACTGATAAGAAATAACAATTTTCATGTTCCATATTTTTTTGTTCAATTTGTTTGATTAATTATAATGTGAGAGTGAAACGGTATCGAAAATAACTGAAAGGTAGGTTAATGAAATTCTAATAATTGTAATTTACTTTATTATTTATATTATCTGTATTTTGTTGATGGATATGCTATCACCGCTTGTCGGTCTCATCCACATTTATGCATGTAATATAAATTTACTTTACGTAAAGAAAATAGAAATACTTTTCTTTTCAGAAAATGGAAAATGTGTTAGCACCTCCGGCATGCATTCGAGGTACTAAAGAACTCGATAGAAGCAAATTTATGAAAAAAATTCAAATCCCATGTCTCAGCATAGACGTCAGCTTAGTTCATTCTGTTATTAACGCTGTGAAATATTATCTCCTGAAAAAGAATAAAATTAAACAAGTTTACGATGATCCAGATTCGGGAAAGAAATTAATTAACTTGAATCCTGATCTGGTGAAAGATTTTTATTCTTTTGATGATAAACTTCAAGAATTATTACGTAGTTACGGATTAACTCCTGATGACATAGTTTTTCAAGAGATCACCATTGGTTACGATAATTGGAGTGCGCATGAAATCATTAATTGCATTATTCCGGAGAACTTGGCATTTTCTGGTTTCACCCAAACCGGTAAAATCATACACGTAAATTTGAAAAAAGAGCTTCTTCCTTTTAAGCAAGTTATTGGTCAAGTTTTGCTAGAAAAAGTGAAGAATTGCGAAAGCGTAGTGAATAAAATTCAAAATATCGATAACACTTTCAGAACATTTACTATGGAAGTTCTAGCGGGCAGTGACGATTTGCGCACCGTTGTTAGTGAGAACGGATGTAAATTTGAATTAGATTTCAAAGCGGTGTATTGGAATTCACGACTACACGAAGAACATCATGAAATTGTGACCAAATTAAATAGAAATGACGTCCTTTACGACGTGTTCTGTGGAATTGGACCGTTCGCTATTCCTGCTGCTAAAAAAGGATGTAGCGTTTTGGCCAATGATGCGAACCCAGAATCGTGTAAATATTTACTACGCAATAAACAACTGAATAAAATAAAATACGGGCTGGAAATTTTCAATAAAGATGGAGAGGAATTTATCAAAGAAGATATGAAACGAGATTTGCTGCAACGTGCATGTAATTACAATTCCGCCAAACCTTACAAAATACACATTACGATGAATCTTCCCGCCGATGCGTATAGATTTTTGATTCATTTCATTGGATTGTTTACCAAAAACGAATTGTTTTCCTATCCAGAATCGTTATTACCTATCGTTCATTTGTATTGTTTCGTTCCAAAAACAGCTAAAGCTAAGGAAGCAGCCCAATCATTAGCTGAAGAAGCGATAAAATGTCGCATCGAATGCAAGGAAGTATTCCCTGTTCGTAATGTTTCTCCTAAAAAAGAAATGATGAGAGTTTCGTTTATGCTCACCAAACAAATACTATCCAGTGATAAACGTCAAAGTAATTGTTCAGATGATGGAAACTCTGCCAAAAAATCGCGGTCAGATATTAACGACGTATCTTCTGAAATGGATATTAATTATTAACCTACCACTGATTATTGTTATTTGTATAGAATTATTAACTTTTAATACTGTTGTCAAATTTATTCAGTTGCATAATTTAATTCATTTCAACAGTTGAAAATGGGTAAATCAAAAAACCAGAAAAATAAAAACGTATTTAAAGTTGCCAGTGGGCGTAGTACCAAAGCAAAAAACAAACTTAAATCTATGGATGTGGAATATTTGAAAAATGTAGGTTAATAATCTTCTTCGTCCAGCAGTTCGACTTTTGTTTAACCAAATTTTCACTGTTTTACAGATATCGGCGCGTAATAAAGAGAAAATCGAATCTATTGATCAACAATTATACGCTTTGAATGAAGAAATTCGGCAAGTGCCTCAGTCAAAAAAAGATACCATAAAAAATGCTCAAGTTAACGTACCTTCTAAAACTGAAAAAATTGAGAAATTCAAAGAATTGGAAGAGATTTGTAACCAAGCTTTAGAAACACTAAATTCATTTGAGATGTAATATCCCGTTGTAATAATCATTATTGTTACTACTTTAAATTATGTAATACAATCAAGTCAATTTATACATTTGATTTTCGCTCATTTTTCAAAGTTTTTGAAGATTGAAATGAAACACGATAAAACTCTAATAACTTCTAATGAGATATACGTGGAAAAAATTTTTTTTTCACCAACAAAAAGTAACTTACAAATAGAACAAAAATTGTAAATCTTAAAGAATCTGACTCGATTATAATAACATAGTTAAGAAACTCTCTTCAATTTGAAGAACATAACTCTTAAATAATTAAGAGGAGAAATAATCGCTTAAAAAATATATCACACAAATCGTTCGTTTTAGGCACAACGTAATTACAAATTATTTTTACATTAAAAACTTATTTTTACCCACTATTTACACAATACTTTATTGAAATTTGCGAGAAGCCTTCGGTGGTGATCGACTATACAACAGCTGCACTTGTTCTAAAGATGGTTTAGGATATCTGTATAATCCTTGAGACGAACTATCCGATAAATGACTACGATTATGAGATAGGTCTGCTGCTGTAAAAAAGAGATATTTGGTTATATAATATTACTTTCAAATGAGAAAAGTATGTTTAACATGCGTGAAGCTTACATCTGAAACTTATATCCCTTGCATCATCGCTACTTTTTCTATTAAACAGTTTTATGGCTGAAAAAAAAATGCGAATGGGTGATTAAATTTCATAATAATATATTATAACCTCCACCAAAGAAATATTTTCTGGTTACCGCTTAAATAAATCACAAGACCAATGATTCCGGATATGATAATTTTATAGGAGTAATCTTCCACAAATTGATTCACTGTTTCAGTAAGATCGCTCGGTACAGCGTATTTTTCAGCGTTCACATTGACACTAATAGGAATCTGTAAAATTAAAAAAAATCAAAAATCAATGATCGAAAATTCATTAATTTTGCATTATAAAATACAATCTAACCTTGACGTTCTGATCAGTTAATTCTGACACGACAGTTACGCTCAAATCAGTTGACGGACAGTGAACATCTTTCAAAAAAGCTGATTTAATGTATACGGCGTACTTCGCAATATTAATATTATCAGTATCTTCTTCTCTAATCGCGATAAACTTATTATTCGACGGTATGATCTACAAATTTAGTAATGATTAATACCATATTAGATTTGAAAAAACGAATCATTACACTTGATTTTTATTTACCTGAACGTTATTTAAAACTGAAGGTAATCCAACAAGCCGAACGTAATCTGTGGGTTTCTCATTATTGATTAAAAGTTTGTCGGAATCGAAGAATACAGCAGGTTTAAATGGAATAACTGTAGATGTGGTGTGATATCTTCCCCAAGTTACTTTCAATACAACTTTAGTATCGAGTTTACTCAACTGAGGGACATTGACATTGACAGATTCAATAACGCACGAATGTCCTGAACAAAAAATTTCATCGTTCTTACATAGTCGAAAAATGCTAAAGAATACACACGTATGTTTCACTTACCGTTATTAACTTCGAAGTAAGGGTACGTTTTGAAAACACTATCAATGTCAAATGCGGAAAATCCTTCGTCGAAATGCACTTCACACTCATATGGATAAAATGAGCTATCGCTTTTGGGGCAGTTTTTCGAAAACTGTTTATTCTTTTCGTCGGCATCTAAATTATCAGCTTTGTTCACTAATCGTAGCGGTATAATAAAACGTTTACCATTATTGCTTATGTTTACAACTTTACTGGATACAATTTCGACCTGAATACAAGAAAAAGATTAAAATTATAAACATACTCTCTTTGCCATTATACTTAATATAACAATAATAAGTGACAAGAATTACTTTTTGCAAGGCGTAAATATCCGCAGTAGTAACAATTTTTACATCAGTGCTGCATTGGTATGTGACTACGACGTTAGTTTGTTCTGATTTAGCCACAGCTAATCCGCTCCGTTTATCAATGGATAAAGCGTTTTCGTTACTCGTATTCCACATGCATAAAAATTCTTCTTTAGTAATAGGAGGCGAGTTAAAGCATATCACATCTCCGACGACCATTTTTACCTATTACAATCGAATTACTTGCGATAACAAAACAGTTGAAATACTAAATAGCATCGGTACGTTAGGCGGAAAAAGTTGAAATTTTCATCAAGTACAATGCTTACTTTATCAGGTTGAATGTAAGGAACCGCGTTGATTCTAACGAAATCGGGCATCAAAGATCCATTTTCGTCAAATAATTTCAGAACTGTGACCCCGTAATCCAATAAATCGACGAAAATTCTATCATTTTCTATTTCAGAAACTCGTATCTGAAGACCACAAAGTAGAATCATATGTAAAATGTATTACTCGTCTGACCAGAAAATGTTTGAAATACGCACTTTGTCAATTTTATTCAGTTGTAAAGCAGCTGTATTTTTGACTGATGCGAATTGACGGCCATAATTGTCATGGTAGGTGATTTCGAACGGTAATTTAATTCCTTTCGGCAATCCATAAATTGAGTATTCAGGATCTACTTGAAGTTTAGGAATTACACTTAGCATCATGTATTTGATGGGTAAAACCTGTACATACCCAATACTTATGATTATGAATTTTACGACATTTAAACGAAAATTTTACAATTGTATGTACCTCTATGCAAATCAAACCATATTGAGATATTTCTTCGTCTTCGATCGAAGTAACAGCTAAGCAGTCAGCCCCATACACGTTTGATGTTGATACTACCCCTTTATTGTCTATATTAAATATGGAATTTCGGCCACAAGAATGAGCATTGTTTGCAAATGATACACGAGAGAGCTAAAAAAAAAGAAGAAAATTACATATGAGTAAATATAAATGAATAGCATCATAGGAAAATCATTGGCAAACTGTAGACCATGCGGGGCTCACCTTGTCTTTATTAGTCTTCAAATCGTAGTTCGTAGCAGGAGGCAGCAACATCGGACTAAAATCCTTATTAGAAATCAATAACTGGTCAAATACCTTAATTGTAATTGAATCGGAGAAAATATGTCTTCCATCGCTAACCAAATTACGAATACTTCGAGGAGTTGTTACGTTAACGGAAATAATCACGTTTCCTTTTTTCAAAGATTTCAATTTCATGGATATTTTATCACTATCAGAAATCTATAATCATAAATCAAAAAAAAAAAAAAGAACAAATGCAGTTCACTTCATTGGAAGAAGAAAAATATGGTTTCAGAAAAAATTTAGACTTACCATAACGCCGCTGTCCTGGAACATATGCTCCAAAAGTACGCTGTCAGGAGACGAAACATCCCATTTAAACGACAATGCCGGAGTTACCGATGCCAACACCAAAGGTGATACTTCATAAGGTATCGCTCCAACCCAAACAGGCATTTTGGCGTTACTCTTGATAGTCGTTATAGGCGATTGAATTCGAATACCTTCTAAATGGACAACTCGTATCAAAACTGTATCGCTAGAATATACAATCTTTTCTCCACTTGGTTTTATTTCTACAGCGCTTCCAGTAATATGCGTTTCTCCGATTTCTTTACCCATTACGTTGCCAGCGTTGTCGACTTTTATAATATTATTTGCGACAGTAAATTCTATAATGCAATGAGGCTGCGGACCACCTTTCGCTTCAAGTTGTATAGAAGCTCCGGGTATGAGGGTAGCATTTTTCGGTAAAATCTGTAGTGGCGGATAAACCTGTATATTTATCGGTTTACTTTTAACGACTGATTCATGGGAACCCGAAATAAACACCAAGTTCGCATGTCCTAATTCTAGTCCTCGTATAGTACATATAATACGGGTACGTTCGACATTATCACAATTCACATGTACCATATTAGTATCGGTTTCTTGTTTAACATTCAGAAGATTCTTCTTTGATACGATATTACCTTCAGAGTCGATCAAAGTTAAAAAGGCCTTAATAGTTTTTCCTTTTTCCACTTTATCTATTACATCAACATTGATTTGAGCTACAGTTAAAATGAGTATTTCAGCGCTGACTGACTCAGACTCGAAACATCTGTCTTTTACTTTCACTTTGAATGTGCCTGGTAAATGAGGCACTATTTCGATACTCTTGGAAATTTCAGAAAAATTTATCTGAGCGGCTTTACCGGCATCTGAAGTAATATTGTAGAATCCTGAACCGTGACTGATACGAAATCTAGCCATATTTTGAGGATGATTATACAGAGATATAAATGGTGGCGATATTTGAACATTGTCTACTAATGTAAGTATTAATGTTTCTTCTAAATCGTTGATTTTCAATGTTTTCTCATCCAAATTGATGCTGAGTTTCTTGAGCCAAGATTTTTTGTAGTTCATTATTTTGGCAGTCACGATTAAAGAACCAGTTTTTGAGGATGGTGTGATTGATTGATGATGGTAAAGCGGTAGCTTGTAATTCGTTTTGATTTCCTCTCGCAATTTGATCGTGTTTTGGAAATCAACTTCTGCTAGGTTTTCATCAGATAAGATCCACTTCACATCCAGACTGGTTGCATTATCGAACACATTACCTTGATCGTCTTTGATCGTAACTCGAACAATGATTGGTTTACTGTTAAGTACGGTATTAGTACCTTGCAATGCAATTGGGCAGGCCGAATTCTTATCCAATACATCGACCGATAGTGCGAAACTTTTCGGATTAGCACAGACAATTTCTACACGTTTTTTCACTGGAATTGATAATCCTTCCATAGGGACTAAACTTTTCTCCTCTAGCGAAATAAATCCGTTGCCAAGATTTAGACAAGTCACCAAAAAAATGCGTTCGTTGTCTATTCCATCGTACGTTTGAGTTACATCGATAACACTTTGATCGCTATCTATTACCACTTTATGGCCTTTGCTCATTTTGGAAGGTCCACCTTCGAAAACAATGTACCGTTGAGCTCCAATAGATAAAATCGATTTTCCAGAATCTGGACTAAATACACGCAACGGTTCGTAAGTGTTGATTGTGACTTTGTCTTGTAAGATACGATTTTCAAGCTGATACGATACAGTCACTACAGTGCTACCAGCAGCTTTACCAATGACAGCCAAAGTGGTACACGCATCGGACGAAGTAACGGTGTGACTGCTGGAGTTCAGATGAAAATCACTATTGTATATTTCTACGTGGAATGGAAATCCGCTACAGTTGGAAAATAAAGCGGATTTTTTCATTCCACTGGATGTTTCGAAATTGTAAAATAAAGCCACGGCCAAATATATAGGTGATCCGATTTCGGCATCGACTGAGCTGCCTACGATAACTAGTTTGCTAGGTGGTTGTACAACTACTGTAGCTGAAGCTTGCAAAGCAGGATTTTTCGGTAACGAAACAGTTATTACAGTTCGGCCAATATTTTTTGGTTTCACAATTCCAGTTTGAGTTACAATAGCCACTTGAGAATCTAAAATGCTCCATTGATAAAACCCATCACCGCCGGTCACGTCCAGTGGATAATTCAGTCTGTAATTAAATTAACAAATCATTTTGAAATAGTTTTATCCTCAAGTAAAACTTATAGGAAACGTTTTTGAGTAATTTTGTACTTGAAAGATTCTAAGGGATCCCACGGTATCCTTATTTCTGGAGGATTTATTACCAGCGGATCGTATACAATAAGATCGGCTTCGGCGTGCAGTGGATTGAAGGAAATTAGTCTCTTATCATCAGTACGAACGGAGTTGAATTCGGAACGAATATTAATTATTCCTTTCCCTTCCGAATATCCTTTTATATAGCTGCCATTTTCAGCGGTTTCCGAAATTATAAATTTACTGTCCACAGTTATTTTGATATTGGAATACGGCCCAACGTGAATCTTATGGTTATTACTACACATAAATTTGAAGTGTGATATTAAAAATTTTTATTCCTCAATACTTAGATCATTAGTGTTTTGTCATTTACCTATCGAAAAGTTCTGCAACAATGGTGTTTGTCTGATGGAGAACGGTGATCCAATTATTATATGGCAGTGCCACCAAATTCATATAAGCTGGCACAACTACATGCAAATTAACTGACGGCAAATAAGTTGTTTGTTCCTTGTGCGACATTTTATTATTCACATCTGATAACATTAATTTGGTTTCACCAACTTTGAAAGCTTCTATTATCCAAGGACGAAGCTGTCTAGCAACAGTTTCATCTTCAATCACCAATGAATACTGATTCGACGGTAAAGGTACTTCTACAAATCGACCATTTTTTACCTTGAAAAAAAAAAAAAAAAAAAAAAAAAACATCGTGAAATTAAAAAAAAAAAAAAAAAAAAAAAAAACATCGTGAAATTAAAAACATCAAATAACATGTTGAGAAATAGTCACCAAACGATTACTTGTAGTAATTTGTAACGTGCGATATCGCCTTGTAAAATGTACAAATCGGCCGGTTCTATCAGGAGATTTGCGATAACGTTCAACTGAACGGTAGCCGGAGGAACATGACGGTACTCATGATGACCCAACTCGACAGAAACCTAAAAAAAAATTATAAATTAATAAATGTATGAATTTACCAAAAAAAAACTCGACCAGATTTCTAAAAATTTACATTTGCAGTTCCTGTTTTAACGCCTTCCAATAACACCATATATTCTCTAGAAATTTGAGCATCTAGATCGTGAATCTTCGAAGGTATTTCGTAATCGGAATCTTTGAAGTTAATAAACCGTATGACGTCATTTTTGTGCGATAAATCTTTGGCTCTGCCGCTACTAACACTCCATACAAATTGAAAGCTTTCCAACGTTGAGAATTCGTTACCTAAAAATTACCATAATTATAGGAAATCCATATGCATACGAACGAAATACGATACACTTTGATGAAAATAAAAACCGTGAAAAGTTTACCTTTCTTATCATACGCTCGTACTTCAAAAATCTCGGGAGATTCTTCAACAAAAAGTTGTCTAGTTTTCGTAATAATTTGAAGAGATTCAATTACATCCACAATCACATCACAGCGCAAAGCTTCTTTAGTGGTTACTTCTTCAACTAACACAATCACTGTGTTCCGAACAAACTCTTTCGTAATAGTCGTCAAAATTACTTCCGATGAGCACTCCAATTTTTTGTTAAAATCTACGGGGATTATTTGTATGATATCTAATCTCGATAAAGTCCTGAAATCATTATATTCAAGACAACGAAATTTTGTAGTCTGTGAAATCCATCTATATTGGAAATATTTTAATCAACTTACCAAGTATAACATCCATTACTGGTTACTTTCAAAGTGAAGTTGGTCGATGAAGATTTGGAAAGGGGTAATAACACACGCGGTAAACTCAACTTGGAACCGATACAAGGCCCAAGTGAATACAGATTTATAAAAAGTAATACTTTCAAGAATAAATTCATAGCTGCCATACTCTATAAATCCGCATTAAAAAGAACTTCCCTAGTTTTTTCGAATTAAATTGACCGGTGTTGAACGTTGACTTTTAAATTTTGAATTTCCGAGGAACTGAATTTAACAAAAAGTTTTTTTTGTTGGGGTTTCGGTTTGATGTGATCGGAAAACTGGAGAGACATCATAGTCGTTTTATAATGCCTGGTATAACACTTATACCGCTGAGAATTGGAGAGAACCTATAATCAATAACTGAAACAACTGAAAAACAGAAATTTTTAGGCAATAAGTTTAATCATGTAGGTTACTAAATTTCTCCTCTGAGCTTTCGCACTTTTGGTTTGGCATGAGTTCGGCTGACTTGTGCTTGTTCATCATCATTATTTTTAAAAAAAATTTCACTTGACGTCGACGATGTAAGAAATTAATGGTGAAAGTAGGAATGAAAAAGAACTTTGACACTTCGACCCATACAAGAAATTGTACGCTTACGATTAAAATTAAAAGATCTTAAAATTGATATCGAATGTCCGAGAAGAAAACTGACCTGAGATAGCTCGATAATATTGAAATGGGAAACTTCGTGATGTGTTTCTTTTGACAGAGATGTGAAGTGAAGCAAACAGTGAGTACAACTTCGTTCTCGAATACCTCACCCAGTGCCTAGGATTAATTTAGAAACACTGATATGTCGTCGACGAGAAGACCTGTGAGAGCTTATTCCCTGAATGACTACAAAACTTCAAGTTCCAAGCAACCGACGAAAATTCGTAAACCATTGCCAGATCCATCATCAATAAAGTACGTTTTTCTAATGATCGGCATACATTTGTGTAAAAAAATCGTGTTCTTCAGTACATACGTTAGAATTCTAGCTTATTTAACTTGTTTATTCGCGCTATCAAGCGTAGCTGATACGTTATCTATACCGAGAATGTATTTTTCGAACACTGCCAACTTTCTGAATCAGTATTTTGTTAAACTAGGTTGGTTTTGGACTTTAATTATAAGTATTCCGTTTGTGTACATGACAAGTTACAGTTACTGCTGTGGTAAAAAACCATTGATTTACAAACATCTTGCACGATTAGCAATAGCGACATTCTTTTGGTTTTTCTGGGTGAATTTCTTCGTATATATTGAAGGATTGTACGGATACTGTACCGACAGACGAGATCTGCGAACACGTTACGACTGCATGAGCAAAGGCTTTCGTTGGAGAGGATTTGATCTCTCTGGCCATGTTTTCATCTTAATATACAGTAATTTGTTACTAATCGAAGAAGCCCGTCCAATCATCGGATGGGAAGACATACAGAATTTGATCAGAGACGAACGGCACGCTCGAGCGAATTCGTTAACCAATTTTGGACCGTTGCGTAGCTTGAATAATGATGATTTCAATGAGCTAACAATTTCGTATGAGAAATTTCTGCCCTATGTTAGAGTCTTGTTTATTGGCGTGACTATTCTTTCTGCAATTTGGGATTTTATGTTACTCACCACGATCTTATACTTTCATTCAATGCCTGAAAAATTACTGAGCGGCATCATAGCTATATTTACGTGGTATGCTACTTATGAAATATGGTACAGATTGAGTAATATTCCTCCTGCAGCTCCGGGCGAAGGATTATTTGTTTATTACAAGAGTGAAGAAAAATCACTCAGCAAAAAACCAACTTCACTGAGTCGGAAAAATAGCTTGCCATTAATGGCTGGTTCTTCGTCTTCTCGAAGTGATCGATTATCTTAACATTTCTTGTAATTTTATATCAGGGTATTTTTGTAAATTTTTTCGCGTTACTATGCCTTTTATTTTTGGGATTTTTCTTAAATTTGATTACTAATTCATTATTGATATCGATTAATGAGTACGGTGTTTTGTTTTAATTTTTTGTTGTTGTTTTTCTCGTGAATAAATATTACGCGTTATTTTGAGATTTTTTATCCGTACCTATATCTACGCACCAAGAGTGATAAATTAATTCAGTTAGAAATAAACAAAAATATTAAACATGAACAATTTTTTACATAATGTATAATAAAAACTGACCACAAATTTTCTACAAATTAAGTACACACATTTATTCTAAATTGGCAAACTTTTCAACACCATGTTTCTTTGTACCTGTATCATGTATTCTTAAATTTATGACTAGAGCCATTATTGGTATTGGTCAATACTTATTCTTTTTTTTCATGACCTGAAAATGAAAAAACATGATAATTATTGAAAATATTGCTTAACACGAAAGAGCATGCTTACCATCATCGCATTCTTCATCATCAGCATCTAAAATATCTGCGCAGCAGATTGAATAGCATATTAACGATAAAAAACCTAAGGGCAAACCGAAAACTACTGCAGTCAACACCGGATTTCCTTTCCACATTTCAGATAAATTGGATAATACTTCGAAGTACATTCGATAAACAGAAATAAAGAAATGATTTCCTCCGTAAGTCTGAAAAAATGAAACATTAAAATTATTCACAGTGCTGACATCACTGAAAAATGTATGTGTCAATTTACTTTGGCTGACTGATTTTGTATAGAGTCAAGGAATATTGTAATAGCTTCTGGCGTGAGCTGGGTTGGTTCATCTTCAGGAATATGATGATGATTGGTAGTTGAATTTAAAACTAATAAATACGGTAGGGGAACTTTCATCATAGCAATAGAATTGGCTAACTCAGGAGCTCCAACCCATCCAAATTGAAAGTACCTGATAATATTAAGCGTATTTAACTTAAATGTTCAATAGTGAGTTCACTTAAAACCAACTCGAACCTGTGAAATCTATCTCTGTAATTTTTGATCACTGATTCCACCATATTCTTGAATCTAGAAACAAAATAATTGTACTCGAATCACAAGTCAATTTTACGCGAATGATTGCAATATAATTCGTACTCTTTCATATGATCAGGAATTTCTTGAACTTTATTTTCTTCAACTATGGCTAGTACCAAAAATTTATTTGTTTCCATAAGAGAATTAATATTCAGTCTGGTGACTTTCATAAATGTAGGGAAACGTTCTTCATTCACCCATCTATGAAGACTTTGATTTAAACTGAGATCCCATTCTTTTTCTGAAAACAATTTACAATTTGAATTTTACATCACGATATTTCGTTCAAAAAACATTTCATTACAAAAATAAACCAACCGTCAAAAACATAAAAATCGTTCTCTTTATGAACAACGATTGCTGGCATGTCATATGGCTTAAAGTGCTATAAAATTTAGAGGAAATATGTAAGTATTGATTTTTGAAAATTATGTAATTTGTAGTATGAAATTAAAAAAAATACTGAATTTACTTTTTTGGCAATGGATGGAGGAGCATGGTAAAAGTAAGAATGAGGTTGAAATCGAACAGCAATTTCACGATATAAATCCTGAGTAAACAAGTATTGTTTAATGCAATGATAGCAGAAAATCATTTTTATAAGTTTTAACTCACCCATAAATCTCCTTTCGGTTCTCCCAAGTATGAGAAAAATATGATCTTTTCTCGTTTCAGTCGATCAATCAAGTCACCATTTGTGAATTTTCTCACTGGTGGGTTTGCAATTCTCAAAGCAAAATGAACTATTTCTTCAGTTGAACGATCCCCGTTATATATGTATTGATCTTGGTCTCCCTTCAAACTGAATAATAAAAATTAGCGAATATTACACAAATAATTACGCTTGGATGATTTGATCACGTACAACATTATTGTAGGGTAAGTTTGGATTTTCAACAGATGACAAGCGTTCTTATTAGAAACGCAATCCATTTTCGAAACACGAATATTGGTCGTGTGAAGAGTTTGTTGAACCTGGGACCATATCGGATCCAGTCGTTTACAATGAGCGCACCACGGAGCATAAAACTGAAATAATTTTTAAGCTGAATACATAGTTTAATACAATTACTGGTATACTTTTTGTGAATGTAACAACTTACCATTACTAACCAATTCCCATCTTTCTTAACATCGAGAAACCTACAACGAATAAAAGGTTAGTAAGATGACATCATGAGCATGTAATAATTAATGCACCGAGTTTTACCTCTCATTCAGTTCCAAAATGCGAGGATTAACGGATAATACAGTACAGATAGTAAAACCTGAAATACAGATAATATTTTAACAAGATTCGACTTGGAAAACTAAGTATACAATAAATAAAACAGACAGAATTAAACTCACCCAACAAGAAAATAAAACCGGGTTGGATACACATGATTTACAAAAATTAGGAATGCAAATTTAAATTACAGCTACATTGGGGTGAATAAATGAAACATTTATTTATGTTTATAATGACAAATTTCTGCTGCTCATGAATCATAACTTGCATTAGTATTATTCTTCAGCGTGATAAGCAATTCATCAAAACAAACATAATTCATTTTCTGAAGCGATATACGATATGATTTTGAAAAAACAAAAAACAAAAAGAGCAACCAACGATTTTTAATTGTACACTTATTATTGAGAAATACAGGAACGAAAATAAGATTTTTTAACAACGAGCTATTATCGTATTAATCAGTAGTATTATTTTTAACACATGTACAAAGAAATCAATTTTTTTGAAACTCCATGTCCTACACAAATGCGAAAATTGAAAAGATGTCGAATGAGTTGCCTATACGAAAAAATTAAGGTAATCATGAATGTATCTTTGCAAACTGCCAAGTTGTATGTACCAGATTGTAAACAAAAACACTTTTGAAAGTTGGATACTGGAATTGGTAGGTAAAGGTAAAATAATTACCTATTTTGAAAAGATAACATTATCAACTTGCGTTCTACATCAATAAGTTGAGTTTAAGGTTAAAAGTTGAAATCGAAGTTTTGACTAAACCTAACTTAAAATTCATCAAATGCGTTTCAAACATGACCGAAGAAAGTAATAATCAACCGATCGAAAATGAAGAAGATGATCGTAGAAATCCAAGAGAAGAATATCTCCCTAATATTGTCAGGTTAGAGCCGGATATTGGTTTGGGAGATCATTCTCAAGAAGGTAATGAAAAGCTCTGTCTTCCTATAACTAAGTTACATTTTCTTTAAGAAAACTTGGCATGTCGTGTAGGAAAACGTCGAAATCCTGATGGTGGTCAAACACGCCGTGAAGATGGACCCATATCTTTTCGACATTTCTTACAAAACGATACAGGAGCTGCATCATCATCTGCGTCCTGTAGTACAACTTGTCCTGACTTATATCGTTACTCGCGTCAAGAAAGGCCAAACCCTGAAGGATCAGCTGTGGATCCCGAAAGTCCTGTTTTACCCGATTTTGTTCAAGACAATTTGGCTCTAGAACACATTTATTTCAACAGTGATTTTAATCCCAAAGTCTTACCCGATTTTACACCTTACGAATCTTTCAATCCAGAATCCGATGAACCGTCTAGAGGTAAATACAGTAGATTTATCCTAATGGTAGATGCGTGACCTACTGGTGAAGTTGAAAAACTAATTCATTTCCCGTTTTATGATACAGCTTCGAGTTCGGGTCACAGGTTTCATGAAGATCTGGCTCAAAGTTCAGCTCGATCAAACAGAAACAGAATTCCTCTTGATCTACCTGTACCGAATTTCTTTTTAGACGAACCTCAGTCAGTACACGGTTCGTCGTTACCATTCGATTTAACTATACAAACTGGTAACATTTCCGTTCCTGATGATGTTAGAAGTCCTACAGAATTAACTGGTGCAGGTGGCCGTTTACCTGATTTTCTCTCTGATGGGCACGTCCTTGGTCATGGACCTAGTCGCCACCGAGAAGCCAGAATTGTAACTAATGAAAATGGCTCTGGTGCTGATTCAAATTTAGAAAGACGTAATTTAATATCAACGGTATGTTTCATTTGTTGATTCCTATATTTTCAATTTGTTTTTTTAAATCGTTTTGAAATTTTTAGCTGCGAGAGGAGATCCATCGTTTGCGAGACGAAATATCTTTGTTACAGAGTGTACTAATGAAAAAAGACGATAGGTTGTAAAATGATTAATTATTGGTAATAATTGTTTGTTAGTCATTAACGATTAATTACTGTTTTCATTTAAAGGATTAAAGAATTAGAAGATTTAGTCATGGCTTTGGAGATATCAAAACTACAAATGTCGAGCGATGCCAATACACAAACTGTAATTTAAATATTGCGTTTTTCTAAACCAAATTAATAGTCGGTAAATTGTATTGAATACATACTGATTGTTTGTTTCTAGAATAAATCGCAAGATGATGAAATGTCAGTTTTACGTAAAGAATTGGAAACATCAAAAGTGAGATAAACTTTTCATAATAGCTTCTTTTATTTGAATCATGATTGAATTTTAATTGGTGTTCACAGAAAGAACTATCAAAATTGCAAAAGGAAAAAATTGATGCAGGTACTGCTTCAACTGAATGTAAAATGCTACAAATTGGAAAAAGCGTCGATTCGTCTTTGTCCAAACCTGAATTACTTACAAAAATTAAGCAGATGACTAATACATCTGAAAGAATAGTGAAGTATGATCTTACAACTTATACTTGCTAATATGTTTGTTCGTGTTCTTTTTATGAAATGAGTTTTGTTGCAGGCAATTAATGAATGTGATTTGTGAAATGAAATCCGATTTTGATATAAGTGATGAAGATATTCAAGCCGTTAGAAATCCTCAAATGAAATATGAATGAATTTCAAGGTATTTGTGCAATATATGATCACTTCACGCAATTTGCCTCTCTTGTCAAATTCAATTTTTAGTTTTTCTGTACCTTAATATTATATATGTACCCTTTTTTAAATTTTAGTACTTATATTTATATTTTTAAAGTAATATATTCGTTTATTATCAAATTACCACTTTATTCGAAAGATTTATTGTAAAATTGAATTAGAGTATAAAAATGTAAGATTTGTTTTTATAAACATTTGTACGAGAATCTTTTAATACATAAAATAGATTTTTTACTGGCCTTGGATAATGTTTCAGTTAATTTTTTTATTACCTTACACCAATAATGATTTTACTGTGTGTACAGACATGAATATAATAGTTTTCTTCGAAGCTTTAACAGATATAAGTATCCTGGTATACTCAAACGAAACAGTACAGTAAGATGTTATTATATTTCAAAAAAAAAAGTATATATCAGCAAATCATCAAGTTACACAAAAAATTAATTTATTTTAGGGTTAAACAGGTATATAAGTGAGAAAATTTTAAAATCAGGCAATGCCGTTTATGTTAAATTCAGTCGAATTTGGCATACACAATGATACAAGTTATTTATAATTCATCATCTGAATCTAGTGCTGCTCTTCGTCGGTCAAACTGGAAAAGAAATATGTTTATCTTCTTTACTAATCAATGAAAGATTAACAATCAGCCCTACTTCTTAGTCGAAAAAATACTACATAATCATTCGATATATAATTGAAAGTTTACCTTTACTGTTGTTTTCTGTTTATTTCCAAACTGCTGATTTACTTTTTCTAATAAACCGATAAGCTCTTCTTCACTTAATCTATTCATTATCTGACCGGTTTGAGCCATTTGTAGAATTAAATTCTCAACTAATTTACCTTTTTCTGGTTTACCAATCATTAGGGTATTCACTACAAATGTTACATCATGATAAGTATTTTCTATCAAATCAGTATAATTTTAATTACTCAAGTGGTAATACATAATACACCCACATCTTGCTCTTGCAGCTTGTGTTAAAACTTGACTTAACATGGCATTTTTCATTTCATTGGCTGCAGCTCTTCGTTCTTCCTCTGCTGCTGCTTTATCTGCAGCTGAGCCGCCAGGTCCCTAAGGTGGAAAAATGAAAACATTATAACATATATTTCTCTGATGAAGGTAACAGTGATTCACTAATTTCTTTGATAATGAAACATATTGATCTTACTTTATATTCATTTTGTAATTGAGCTAACCTCCTGGCACGTACATCATCCAACATTTCATCCCCCATCTTCGTTCAATATTAGCAACACTAGAATACAATAATTAGAAAACTACCGCACTACCTTAAAATGTTTAATATTAAAGAATACATATATCAATTTAAAATTTCCAAAAAGTACTAAAGAGAAATTACACAAGCCTTTTTCACATAATATGATCAGTGTGATTATCAAAATCAAATTATCAATCAAATGAATAAGCAAGCAACCAAGATTGAATCAAAACATCAGTCATCTCCGTGATGTTCTGAGTGTTATGAGCTTCGTGTTCATCGAATTTTATAATATTATTCAGTGTTGTAATTTTGAATTTGCGATATAGATTGTAAGAATTTAGAAATTGGGTGGTCAGTAAACAGGTGCCAGAAGCAGAATAAGAATTACGGAATCTGGAAATAGTCGTTATGAAATTCTAATTGAAAATCGTCTCAATCCTTATTGACGTAAAGGGAGCATCAAAGTAAATTATTCCCTATACATTGTTATTTATCAATTTCTTGTTTTCTCAGTTGCAAAATAATAGGTAACACTGCATACGGCAAATGTTGGAAATCAGCATAAAACTAAAAAGTGTATTTCTGGTAAATATACCCTGTCACAAGGATAGGGTATTAGTGTTTGTTTTTTTCAAGAGTGAATTTTGAAATTTAAAATTACGATTACTTCAGATCGCGGGAACCGATTAATCTGATTTTTGGAATATGTATTAATGGTGTCGTCTTTAATGTAAGTCCTAAAAATCAAATTAATCGGTTCCTGCGATCTGAATTAATCGTAATTTTAAATTTCAAAACTCACTTAAAAAAAAAACAAACACTACTACTCTTTTTATGTCAGATTACAAATTTTATAAAAAAAAAATTCAATACAACTCATATACAAGCTGCAACTGGAAAAAAATGATTTCAGTAGGTAATGACACGTTTGATCCAATTTTGTGGAAGTAGTCGCAAAAAATTAAAATTGGTAGAAGTAGAAACCTAGAAACGGAATAGAGACGACTGAGACGACAGACGAATGCATTCAAAGATGAAAGAATTTTAAATAAACTGTTGTAAGCCTACCCTACCAGTCAGTTCAGTTTAGTTCAGTCGAACAAGTCCACTACGAATACAAGTTGTCTTGTAAATTTCTTTGAGTGCGAACCAGTGCAAACTATACGATATAGATACGTTATCTTTCGTTACGCGCGAGATAAGATCTTTGAATTTTGACCTTTGAAACAATGTTTCGAGATTCGATTCAATAATAAATTGATACTTAGTATATTTTCAACGAGATTCAAATCAGTTGTGCGTTTTTAGCTTCTACATTTCTGCAAGTGATTGAAGGCTAAGAAGCTTTTCCTTTTCAAATCCTACGTTATAAATTTGAACGATTGTTTTTCGAAATTTTCTGATTAGGACAACGAAGTTTTATTTAATGTACTTCTGGTTGTTTATTTGTTTTTACTTAAGCTTAACATTAAGCTGTCACAGCTGCAAAAATGAGTTCCGATTCGACCTCGCTAAACGAAAAAAGATGTATTTTAGAAGCACGTAATGGTTCAGTTCGCATCTATGGGGTAAGTTTTTTCATGGTTTACATACAAAAAATTTTATATATATTTACCTATAGTACGTTAATCATTAGAAACTTCATTTATTACGCTTTTCATTTTTATCACAAAAAGTTTATTTTCAGGGGTAGTTAGTTACCTACTTATTTTCCAATTGTAAACTTTTGGGAAGTGGGTAAGTGAGGTACTTCTTTTTATTATCGAATGAAGTAATTGTAGGTAATATAGAAATAGTAAATAGGTATTGAAGAAATTTTTTCTTAAGAGGCTATAAATTAGATGTGTAGTTTTGACGCGCCATTTGAATTTCTATGATATTACGATTTTTATAAAGCATTTGAAAATTGTTGAAGGTTTTTACTGAGGTGTAAAGATTTTGATTCTTATACGTTTATCTAAAAGATAGGCACTCGTGATTTGATTCTTTACATTTGCTAGTTAGTAGCTATGTATATTAATTATATATAATCAATTGACCTTTAATCTACATATGATTTCAGCAGTCATTTGCTAAGTTTCGTCGATATTTCGTTAATGTTTGTTCCTCTTTGTTTTTTATACTGTGTGATTTTCACTTATTGTTAGTAGTTTTATAAAACCGACCCTAGGTATATTTCATGGAAACCAGAAGCTTACTTATATTATGTGGTTAAGCCAGCTATGCATGCTTTATTTGATAGATTTCTTTCGGAAAATTTTTGAAATGAAACCACAGTATTGCAGTTTTTGAAAAAGTATATGCAGGTGAAAAAAAAATGACGTTGTATCACGAGTAATAACGAATGCAATTAATATCAAAACACATTAAAAAAATTACAATATCGAAAAATACAATAAACTTTAGATGAAACAGCTTTCATGCTTAATACTGTTCAAAATTCGAACGTCATTATTCATTTATGCGTTAAAACGTTTCGATAGGTAGTTAAATTCCACAACAATGTTACAGTATATTGAAACAAGTGTAACGCGTTGTAAATAACACATGCATAGGTACCGATGGTTTGAACAATATTGGAGAAAAATTACTCATCGGTACATGGCACATTTTTACAAGTTCAATGGCGAATTCGCTTTACTGTTCAATAACTATCGTTACCTGATTTGTTGAAATTGTATGAACATTCAAATATCAAATTGTGATAAGCTTTTATACGTAGTGTTTTTATAATGATAAGCGCAATCTTCAGACCAGTGAAAAATTTCTGTCTCGTGAATTTCATCGAAGATAACGCCGATTTAGAAGTACGTTAGTTCGTAGTCTTCTGCTCATCTAATAATCTGATTCAATACAAATGATAACTATTTAGTACCTTTACCTACATAAGCGCGGTTGTGGTTGTTAGTCACAGCACTACATGCTCGACACTAGATCAATTTCGCTAGATTTAAAATTCATGGAGTTTTGAAGCAGAATTATACGTTGAAAAATGGTCGTTTCTTTTGTAACTGAAAAAAGTTACTTTGTTGATTTACAGACGGAAAAATTGGTGAAAAAAAATGGTTCAAAGTTCGCGTGTTTCAATTACATCAACTGCATTGTGGGCAGCGGAGTCATCGGTAAGTGCTAAAAAAATAATATTCCGAAAAGATTATGTTTTATTTAATTAAATCCCATTCGAGAATATATATAGTGCCTTTTTAGTATTATTTTCAAAAAAGAATGATTCGATTATGATAAGATATTCATATAGAAATAGGTGTGAAAGATGAGGGTTTAAATTAAACGTGATAGCGTGATTGTGTCCAACTTTCAAAGCCACAGTAGGCACTAATCAGTAGGCGCTAGGCACCTATATAGTTGTTCCATCAACTATCGTGTCTTGACACAGGTATACATTTCTGATAATACATACATATAGGACTAAACCTTCGTCCGCGTGAAACCGAACAAATTATACAGTTTTGTCATTAAACGGAATAGCTATCTGATTTACATTTTTTTCATGAACTATGATAAATAATAAACCAGTTTGTAATCGATGCATACTCAATGAAACATTTCATTTCAAGGATTATTCCCTTTAGATAAACTATTTTAAAGAGTTTATCAAACAGTCACCCATGACGTTATTGATTTTAATTTTTATCTTATTTCTGTTTTATCAATATTTTTGAACCCTTTCTCAGAATTCAGATGCTTACTGGAGCATACGAGAATTGTCATGAAAATGAAAATTAATACTAAGTACAGGTGATGAAGATTTCGACGATGACATTCTATCATTTAGAATACTCGCTAATCGAAATCGATATTTGTGAGATTTTAGATAGTTGATTATCGAAGAGAAAAACGCAAAATTAGGTTATATCAAGGTTTTTGATTAGATATTTAATTGAAAAAAAAAAGTGCTTCCGAATAATGATTTTATAATTATGTGTACCCATAGACTGTTATATCGCGATAATTTTAAAGTTGAGTTTATCAAATAGGATTAAGTACATATACGCTTACAGACGAAATCATGAAAATTCTGTTTATTCATAAAATAGGTACCCATAAGTATACCTAACTATCTAATTAGAATTTATGATACAAGTGAAAACGAAAAGTGATTAAAGAACTTACATATAAGTTGGTACTGATTATTCAATTCATTTTCGTTCTCGTCGATTTGAAATACATAAGTACGTAGTATTTAGTACCTACCAACATATGATTTATCCATAATTAAAATTCAAACGTTTGAGTTTTACTTAAGAGTTGTTGAAGTAGTAAGTAGAGTTCTCAGTTCATAATTCAATTTTTTGCCATAAAATATCATGTTTTAAGTTTTGTAATATTCCTTGTTAAATTCTTTTTTCATTGAAATTTTTTTGAAGTTTCTAGCTTCAACTAATGTAAAGTAGTTGAAATTTGAAATTTAAGTGATTTTGTGCAACCGAACAGGATCAACAATGCCTTCGAGAAAAAAATTCAAAACAAATATGGATAAATATTCAACATGTCTAACGGGGGTGTGGTGATCCCCCTACGTAAACGACGAGCGCCCCCTTCATATTAGTAGCGTAACTATATTCAGTTTTTGTGAGTTTATTGGGATGGGGGAAGGGGTCTTACTGAAAATTTTTCTTGAAAAGGAAAAAATTTACATCTAGAGCGACACGAAGGAGAAAATTTTGGAAAATTTTGAACATAAAGGATCAGAAAATCAGCGGTGAATATTGAATTTTACAATTTTTTTTCCAGTAAAAATTCTGGGAAAATTGCTTAAGAAAGGGTTTGAACCCCTCGCCCCCTTTGCTCACCAGTGTTTACTGCTGTTTACCCCCATTGCTTTTAATACGTTCTTCTCTACGTAAATGGCGAATATCTGTAGATTTTTATCATTCGTTTAAAACAGCTGAGAGCTCTTCATAATAAATGTGAGGAAACAGAAATGAGTCTGAAATAACAACACATCAGTCTAACAAAGAACGCCACAAAGGGAGAAGTGTCACACTTTTTCTGTGTAGTTTGATGGGATTTAATTTTTACTGTTTTTTGAGGTCTAATATGTGTACAAAAATGAATTAAACAGCATGCTCCAGCGAATGGGCATTTTGCACAGTTAGAAAATGCATTTTCATTTCAACTCACTTTAAGTACGTTATCGGCAATTTAAGCATAAATTGAAGTACAGCGAGAAAAAAAAACAATAGTGAAATAAATATATATAGATATTTACGTACCTAGTAGGAATAATAACAATGTTTTTACGTGATTTAAAAATTTACTGACGTCATATTGTGTGTGTAGAAGAAGAAGAGATATAATTATAACTTGAATTATAACAACGACACTCGAGGTAAAATTTGATAAGGTTCAAGTGATTATGTCTTGAATATTTCAGAGCTTAAATGTAGAGCGAACAAAAATTCAAAATCAGAAAATTTTCTCTTTTTTCAGTCATTTAATTTATTATCTGAGGTTATGTCCATTTCAAAATGAAAATCAAAGGCATCTGAAGAATGAACTTGATATTTTGTACAATGAAACGAATTCCTCCAATCCAGTCGGGCGGTCAACGAATTACAATAAATCAATTTTTTAGATTTCGCTTCAGCTGTTTTTTTGAAAAAGAGATCGCCTGTGTGACATTTTAAAATTTTTCAGTGAAATTTGAATGATTAAAATGATCAATACTTGCCTACGTAGATCAGAGATAAGGTTCCAAGTAGTTACTTTTTATGATGAACAAATGACGTCACGAGTATTTGAGATGTTAAATTATCTTTTAAAAACAACTTAAAATCTCGCCTTTCCTTATTTAAATTATTTATTCAAGCGGGTTCTCCTATCCACGAAAACATACGATTTGTTTACTGTAGAGTAAACATAAAAAGCAACATAACAAGGTCAATGACTCGTGGACAGAATAGAAGTGGCACGGATAGATTTCATTGCTTTGCTGTTTGTTCTGGAAAAATACAGAATAAAAATGAACGACAACGCAATGTAAAACTACATAAATCAGTTGAGTCAATGATTTTTACGATAGGCATGGTCGAAAGGAGCAACCATTGGGCACATATCATATGACAAAAATGATTTTCAGCTTCACTCCTTTGAATATTGCAAGCAAATTTTTTCCGCAATTTATTTGAGCTATTTTTGTTAAGTTACATTTGACAATGTTTGTGACATTAAAAAAAATCAAAACAAAGATGTACAAATGGTAAAAATTCAAAATTGCTAAAATATTTTATGAGATTATGGAGAAAACTTTGAAAATTTTTGTTAAAGGCTCTTGTAGAAAACCCGGGGCGAGTACAATTTCCTAGTGAATGCTATTCATGATGTACTTACAATTACAACGAGTGTTGATAAATACCAATGTATATAGATGCAGTTGTACTGCAATAAATATAACAACATAATAATAATAATAAGTTCATGTGTTATTCATCTATTTTTTTTTTAATAATTCAATTTAAAGGTATACCTTTTGCTTTGCAACAAGCCGGATTTGGAGCTGGTTTAATGCTATTGGTGGTTGTAGCATTTATAACGGATTATTCGCTGAAATTGATGATAGAATGTGCTCATTTATCCAACAAATTTACCTATCAAGGTATGATGGAGGCAGCGTATGGTAAAGCAGGATTCACCTTGTTGTCGATTCTACAATTTGTTTATCCGTTTACTGGTAAGTTATGGCGAATTAGATGCATATTTAATCGTATATTGGCATGCGAACATTTCATTTAATTATTTACTCTTATCTATCTATCTGCCTACCTACTTACCTTGGCAATGAAATTCAAATTAATTTTTCCATGGGTTTTGTTTCAGCGATGATTAGTTACAATATAATTGTTGGAGATACACTAACCAAAGTAATGGTCAGATTGTTTTCATTGGCATCAAATTCAGTATTCGTGCGACGTGATTTTGTCATTGGAATCGCAACGCTTTTTGTAACAGTTCCTTTATGCTTGAAAAAAGATTTAGTCGGATTGGCCAGAGCTTCGATTGTGTCATTTGGACTAATCATATTTATCATGATTACCTTATTTATTAGAGTTGGAACACTGTCTAACATTGTGTAAGTAGTACATAGGTTTAGATATCGTGTAAATACCATGGGTACCTATCTACCTAATCAAATTGTAAATAACGCTTTTTGCGCAAATAACTCATGGAATAGGTAACTTGTACCTAATTATAAGGTCCAAGGTATGAACGAAATTCTTTTTGGGGTCCTTGAAAACCATTTAGATAATTTTTGGCCATTTTAGATATTTATTCCCTATAGATAGGTATTTATTTATTCCACCTTCCCCCACACTAAAATCATTTTTTCGGCTTGGTGCCGTCAAAAATTGGTCAAATGTAGGAAATAGGCTTCGATTGGCGGTGGATTTGATATTTTTAAATGTGAATGACCTTGGTTCAAAAATTCAAAATTCAGTTATGTCCAAATCTCGGTGATGAGGTGCTGAGGGGCTAAAATGGCTAAGGTTGTTCGTTTTTAGATAAATCGATAGAGAATCAAAAGTTGTATAACATATCAAAAAATCAGTTCTGATCATTGACTCCGGAATCATTTTTAAACCTTGATTGTGTACTCCATCTGACTTTGGTGTCGTGATTTTACTGATCATTAAATTTAATACCCCGACTTCGGAGTTGATGAAGGATTCAGTTTTCATGACTACAAATTTTTACTACTGACTCCGGAGTTATTTTCAGACCTCGACTTTTGACTCCATCTGACTCCGTAGTCATAATTCTACTGACCTAAATTTTGATACCCCGACTCCGGAGTCAGTATGAAATCCATCGACGCTTACTCCGGCTTGTCTCCGGGGTCAGGTCGGTGTTGGAGTCATTTTGGAACCATTTTGACTTCAAGTCTGGAATCACTCCGAGTCCCTGAGTCACTCCAATATCTACCTGTACCTCTACAATTGATCAAGAGAAAACATCGCCAGAGTGCTTCTTTTTATTCCATGAAGTATCAGGCTCAAAACGTAGAATTGACTATGCTTTTTTTTTACAAAGTGAACTTTAAAACATTCTGATGCCGGTATGCATCAAATAATACCAATACGATAATTTCAAAGTCGTATTTTGATTACAACTGAAAAAATCATACATTATTTGCCCCAATTGCTTCATTTTCACAGATATTAAAAATAATAAAAATGTTATGGCGGCATCAAATTATAAATAATGGAATAAAAAAAATTTACTTCAAAATTATTAATTTTACTTGAGTGAGAATATTGTATTATTTTGAAAAATACGCTAACAATTTTTTTTACGGAAACTTTCAAAATTCGATCTTTAATTTTTGCAGATATGTTTTGTATTCAGTATTACGCTTCTTAGTTATTTCAAGTTTGATTTTTTTTTTTTTTGAAAATTGTGAGATAGGTAATTTTCTATTTTTATTTTTTACAGGCCAAAAAGTGAAGACGCTTATAAATTTTTTAGTCTAAATATTTTTACAGCATTTGGAATCATGGCATTTGGTACGTACGAAAAAATCTATATCCATTTCATTTTTAATAGGTTCAACATCGTACTAAACGTTACCTAATGTATTTTTCTTACCTGCAGCTTTCATGTGCCATCATAATGTGTTCTTATTATACGAGTCAATTGAAAACGTTAGTCAAAAAAAATGGAACCAAGTTACATGCGTATCAGTTACCATTTCAGTGATAATTCTCAGCGTTTTCGGAATCTCTGGTTATGTTACTTTCACAGGATACACTGAAGGTACTGCATCACCTTAAAAGAAATATCCATTTCCATGTGAGATACGCGATCAATAAATTCAAAGATAAAATGAATTATTCCTATTACAATAGGTACCTGATGGATGAGTAAATTTCCAAAAATGGCGACAAAAAATAGCCATTTTGAAAAAATTTTATTTATTCACGTTAACGACGTTTTTTATCATTTTCAGGTGACGTATTCCAAAATTACTGTTGGAACGATGATCTAATCAATTTGGCTAGATTTGCTTTCGCATTCACCGTATTATTCGCCTATCCTATCGAATGCATGACAGCTAGATCAGTAATAGCGCAGCTAATTGGTCCAATTCATTACGAATTATCGCTTTTCAAACACATACTGATCACTTTATTCTTAGTCTTGAGTACATATTTAATTTCCATCACTACCAGTTGTTTAGGAATTGTTCTCGAATTAAATGTAAGTTGTTTCAACGTTCAACCATAAATAATGCAGTAAAATCTTATCCTTGAAATATAGAAAAAATTCGTCGAAACATGATTTTCGAAAAATCAACGTTTTCTTGTAATTTTACAGGGTATCGTTTCAGCGATTCCATTAGCATTTGTATTACCAGCATTGATCTACATTAGATTAGAAGACGGCCCGTTACTAAGTAAACGAAAAATTCCAGCCATTATGTTAGCAATATTTGGATGTTTTACGGCAGTCATTGGTAGTGCATTGTTATTGCAAAATTGGACTGAATATTTAAGCTGTAACAAAACAAGAAATATGTTTTATTGTTCTAAATGACCACTCAGTATAGAGCTCTATTTGAGGTAACATTCGGTTAGTACATCTACATACTGTACAGTATACATATGTACATATGTAGATGTGCAATCATCGGTAGTTTATAATTTTTCTAAATGTGATTTTCAATTCTATATTATCAAATCTATCGTCAATCAGCAATGTATAATCAAGTATTTTAAAGTAGGTAATAGTTTAAATATTTAATACGGTACTTTTGTTGTTTTCAGTTACATTTTTTTTACATAGTTTTTCGATAACTGACCACACCAAGCATATAAAAATGTTATCAACTACGTTTACTGGATAATTACTTAATCTCTATAAGTCTACACAACACCTTATTAAAATTGGTTGTTTACTAAAACACTTAAAATCGTGTTTTTCTGATAAAATCGTCTCGATCTGAAACAAGAACGAAATGAATTAAAATTTTTTAAAACTGTACGCCCATCCTACATAACTGATCTTTCCATAGCAAAAAAATTTTAATGGGATGAAATTACGCTCATACTGAATGTATGTATTTCTTTTAAGTACGTGAATTGTATTTGATTTTCTACCTTTCAACATTGTTGGCAGAAATATACGTCACTTTTGGTATTTTATAAAAATAGATAACATTGTTTACTTAATACAAGAACATATGTACCTACTACCTACCTACAGGTGCATTCATGTCTCAATGTA
Organism: Ferrisia virgata; assembly: GCA_900060175.1. Taxonomy (NCBI): domain Eukaryota; kingdom Metazoa; phylum Arthropoda; class Insecta; order Hemiptera; family Pseudococcidae; genus Ferrisia; species Ferrisia virgata. Next base: position 55,650 of record FIZR01002999.1, read on the forward strand.
TATGATGTGAATAATTCAATGTTTTCAGATATTATTATATTGAATAGAGTGTTTAAAGCAACGTACCATTAAGTACATATATTTTTACCAAAAAATACTTAATCCAAGTACTGTATAATTTTTCTTCTACGTGTAGTTTGATTTGATTTTTTTTAAATCGATTTGACGAATTAGACTTTTTAAAAATATGTTTACGGTGCGGTACATAGATTATGAATCGAATTATACACCTATCGATGAATTAAATCGATAGATTTTGAAATTATGAACTTCAATTTAAAGAAAAAGCTTGTAGAATGTTGGTTTTGTTTTTTGATAAAAACATTTTGAAAATATTGGAGAAATGCAGGACGATAGAGTGATGATATTAGTAGAAGAATATAAGTTATCGGTTTTTAATTTTTCATTCGAAAGATGAGTTGTTATTTTTTATATATTTTTTTTAGTAAATAAAATTTATTCATTTATATTGCAGTTTTTTAATTTGTTTTGTTCGTTTTTTGTAGTTTTTTTTTCAAGTTTAAAAACATAAATCATTTTTGTAAGGAATTGAATTTAAAAATAATTTTATTTATTTTGTTTTCTCCTCTAATGTCAAATATTTTCTCGTAATTTTTGAATTGAAATTATAATACATTTAGTGTGGCTTTGTGAACAATTTTAAATTACAATTGGGTATTTAAAAAAAAACGCTAAATTAAAGAACAATAACATACTAATAAAAATAAAATCATATTCGATATTTTACAAACTCTAAAATTCCTAACAAATATTCGTGCTTAATAGAAATTAAGGATCGTGAAATAATTCGAAAAGTATTGAAAAATAAATTATATCTTTACATTTTTTTCGCAAATCTTTACATTTAATTTTAACCGAGTATGACATTTTTTCTCTGCTATACACAGTTTTTGATGGTTTTCATGATATCTTTGCAAAACTTTAAAGGGAAATAAAATATAAATAAATGCTTGAGCCATGGTTATGAGTAGTTATACGCATGAAATTAGCGTTTTTTTCCCCGATAAAATATGCATGAAATATGCATCTTTTTCCAAAATATGCGACATATGCAACATCGATATGAGTGCCATTTTACGCGTTTAGCTGAGCATTAATATGTACTTCTGTTTCATTATTTTCGAAACACAACTAAAAATTAATGCCTACAGTTTGAACAAAGCAAACCAATCAACTTAGTTCTCCTTTTTTTTTTTTTTTTTTACTTTATTTCAAGTATTTAATAAAAATGTTTGAAATACATAAAAAAATTATATTTTTTTCTGGGTCATATTTCAAAATTTTGTAGTATTTAATTACAAGTTTTGAAGAACTTTTTTCGATACAGATTGACTATTTATAAAAATTATTGTATTTTAAGAATTTAAACAATTACTACTCAGTACGTACTAGGGTATTTCAGTTTTAGTTATTTTTTCAAAAGTTGGAGGGGGATATGGAAAAAAAGTTGTGAAATGCCTTGACTTGATCTATACTCCACCTCTTATTGATTTAAAATTTCAAAATTTACATAAAAAAATATAAAAAAATAATTTTGTTTTTTCAATTTTTTTGATACTATTGTGTTATAGTAGACCACATGAGACCAAAAAAAACTGCACAATTTTTTTTACCTTCGCGGGGTTCCAAAACCATGTTTAAAAACAAAAAAATCGAATATTTCGAATTTTTTGATGTGAAAAAACAAAAAAAAAATACTTTTATTCATTATACCATAGAAAATGATAAGATTTAATATTTTTACCTCTTTACCTTGAAAAAATTTTGAATAATTGATTTTTTCCATTTTTTAACAGAATTTTGGAACTCTTGAAAGCAAAAAAAAAATGCAAGAAGTTTTTTTTGGTCTTATGTTGTCTATTATGATACGTTTGCACCAAAAAAATTGAAAAAAAAGAAAAATTTGTTTTTTTCGATTCATGTGTATATTTTGAATTTTTAAAGCAAAAAAGGATGGGGTAAGGGTCAAGTTGGAGACACCAAATTTTTACCACATTCATTTGACGTCATTTCGCAACTTTTTTCCATTCCTCCCTCTAATTTTCGAAAAAAAAAAAAAAACTAAAATTGAAACACCCTAGTACTTACCTAAAGAAAATTTGAAATTTTATGAGCTAAGAAGCATAGCAGACATTTACCATTTTCAGACATGCCCACATGTCTGATGAATTAATTATTTTTTTCAAAATTAAAAATTTTTTGATCTGTCAGTTTAACACAATTTGAATTTGCTCAAATTTACTGGTTAGACATAGTCTCTGGCAACCGATAAGATGGTTTCTAATCCGGCTAGATTGAATTTTGATTTTTTTTTGTTTTTTGTAAATCTGCTAACGGTGAGGGCGAATTCATCAATGGTTTCATTTTAACTAAATGGTGTTCTGGGGGAATAAAGATTACTAAGAAGATTCGCGAACGTATTTTCGCAACTAAGCCCTTGAAAAAAATTATGTATCGGTGAAGACATTCAAACAAAGTTACAGTTCCTCTCATCATCAACTTTCATGATACTTAGAATTTGTATTAAATATTACAACTTTCCCATTTGCTTTTACTTTTACATTAATTTATACATTTTAACATGAAATAATGTGATGGAACAACAAAAGTTTTCTTTTTATTCAGCAAATTATTCTGATCATAAACAGTTTCAACATTATTTCAACTGTCAATTCTACATAATATATAAACCTTTTTATTGAGAATTTATGGGGGGAGGGGGAGTCGAAATTGGCCAAGACCTCAGTTTGATGAATCAAAAACATAAGCTGGATATCCATATATGTGACGTGAGTAAAAAATGTTTTATTTGGAAAGGTAGGTGGATCGGGATTCAATTTTTTAATCAACTGAAATATTGGAACGTGCGAAGTAAGGGTGAAATTTTGATAAAATAAAATTTTCACGTTCATATAAATTTGCACAAAAATTTCGATTGCAAAAAAATTGTATAAAAAATTTGAATTCTGATTTTCGAATTCCAAGTGAGTTTTGCAAGTTAAAAATCAGAGTTCTGGGAAATGAAATTTCATAATTGTTCTGAACTCCTTTCCTCCCACCAGTTACAGATTTACAAAAATGAAAATTCAATATACTCCGTTTCTCTTCTGTTTAATATTGAAAAATGAACCGAACATTAACCAAAATTCATGCTTATTTTCGTAATGTGAAAGTTCCCGTCAAACATCAGATATTAAAGTAATCGTCGTATTATCCCCTTCAATTTACAAGGTAGGCAGAACTTGAGCTGTGAAGTACCCACATAATTCAGGTGTAGGAGAGTAATTGAAGACTTTACCTAATGTATACGATGAAACTAAAATCGTAAATTAAAAATTATTATGTACCTAGAAATAATGATCGATTTACCCACACCAAATAGTTTTTAAATTTTCATCGTCATCGTACTATAGCTAAATTCAGCAAAAAAATATGTTAAAAAAATACGATTTTATCGCAATGATTCACTCAATTCGCCCGATATAAGGCTGTACACTTGATTCACGCTTCTATAGAAAAACAATCGCCGAAGTAGTTTCATCGAACGTTAACGTCGAAAATACCAAACTTACAAAATCACAATGGAATGATTTATACTCGAGTGAACATTTTTTAATTTGTTTTTTAATCAAGGGTAGTTCTTTCGGGCTGTAGAACTGGAAACCGGCTTCAGTGATTTATCAAGCTGGCGACGTATACATATAGGTACTTGGTAGGTATAGGCAGAGGCACCCGTTACCCTGGAATTCGGAATTCAGCTGCCTCAGACGATGACACGACATAGGTAGAGGTACTAACGAATGTGTCAATGCTTTTTTTCAAGAAATACTCTGGTCGTTTTCGCAACCATACACATATAAACATGGATTCCCTTTGAATTCGTGTACGAAAAATAGGTTCGCCAAGAGTGTTATACGTACACGTATATTTCGGTTGACTAAATATTCGCACAACTCGACGTACATATACGGTAATGATTCACATAAATATATTGTAACTCATTGTTAAAAGAGTACCGCAAGATTAGGCCAGTGCGGCGTATAATATCGTTATACTAATTAAGCATTAAATTGTTATACAAACAATGGGCAAATTTTTCGATCATTAATTTATTATTATACGAGTATACGAAAAGAGGAAAATAAAAACACTCTGTAAATGGTTTACATATACGTGAGTACATCTACGTATTATAAGTATGTTGAGTTAGGCGAGAAAAATGAGAAAAGAATTAAAAATAGAATCGAGATCGAAAGATCGCAATAGGCGAGAATTTACGAACCTTCTAGTTGTGTATATTAGATATAGGAATTAAGATTTAACTAGTTTCCATCTCATTACGTGGGTTTACTTATTATATGCATTTAATATATATAAATATATATCTATGTAATTTCGCGTGTACCGAAATTTTAGTCGTTGTTTTAACTTAGACGACGTTATTTGTTTGAAAAAAAAGCTATGTGTAGGTTTCATCTTAATCAAATAATATTGTCGTTTGCGATTCATACAAATAGAAATTGACCAGCTTGATAGTAATTGCTCCCTCTTCGTTTCTCTTTCTTTCTTAAACACACGTAGGTACTTATTTTAAAATCTAAATGATACGAGTAAGTATATCGAAGCTGATAGGTGATCACACAGACGTATCGTTAAGAAATAAATTTTACACCTTGCATAGTACACAGCGAATAAAAAACAATTTAAAAAAACAAAAATAACGTCGAAAAACTTATTTTACTTATATTGTGTCAGCAATCATTCTAAACGAATGTATAACAATTCGATTGGATCGATGTGGGTGTTGAATGCATATTGTTTAAATGGGGTTTGAATGTTTTTTTAACGATGATGATGACGTGGCGATAGTGATCTTTACTTAATAGACGGAGACGATGACGTAAATCCTATTAAATTCGATCGAAAATGTAATTCTTAATTTTCAAAAACATCTTAATCACTGAGGTAATGTCCATCTAGTTTAGCTCGATTTCGTAAGTATTGAAATTATAAGGTGAAAATGAAACATATGAGTATTGCATAGAAAGGTATAAGTATACAATACCTAGACCTACACATTACATACATACACATTATAAAAAACTGAACGCGTTAATACTTTATTGGGTCATTCGTGACCGAGGTAGCACCTAATAAAATTTACTCGTTTTTGAAAAGGAAAAAAAAACACAAAAAAAAGCAACGTGGGTTGTGTACCTCACACGAAGGTTGAGAAATTATGCACTATGTGCGTTGATGCTACTTGATGGCAATTTCTTTATTATATGTATATCCAGTCCTGCTGGCTCTTGAGCCGACGATAATAAATTTTTTAACACGTTTGTACCACGATTTGTTGTAGTCGTATGAATAAATCTGCTACTAGTCTGCTGATGAAGTTATAAAATTTCGTTTCGTTCTGCATTTACCTACGTGGAAATTTTTCTGCCGTGTTGTTAGCTCGTTTGATTTTTTCCTCTCGTATATTGGAAAGAAAATGATAAAATTTAGCCTGATTTTCGTGAAATACCTATTATAATATTATGTGAATTGATGCGATGCTTTTTTCCCTAATCAGTGGTAAGGGTAAGGCGGATTTAGTGGGGCTAAAAAGTCGACACCGCCAAAAGGCACATTTAGAACATGTACTAAATCCACATACCAAATTTCAACTTCCTAATTCAATTTGAAGGAGAGTTATGGGAAAATAAGAATAACCCAGAAAAAATAACTTTTTGGCGTTGTGAGGGGGTGCAATGAGACTGAAAAGTCGAAATTCCAAGTACCACTTCTAAGACCCCGTACTTGGTATACATAAATAATAAATTTCAACTTCCTAGTTCAATTTGGAGCGGGAGTTATGCGACGAAGAAACTCAAAATACTAGAAAACCCACCCAAAAAACCACAATAATAAATTCGTTCGTAACATTTGAAATATTCTTTCGATGACGAAAATGACTTGATCTAAAAGTGTTTTGCGCATAAGTGGATTTAAGGGTGAGCGACTAAGCTCCTCCAGATGTTGAATCCCCCATCTCCTACTAGAAAACTTTTCTCTGTATGATATCTAACAAAAAATCTTCACAACATCTTGAAAATTGATGAAAATATTGAAATTTTAGTAACGTTTTGAAACTGTTTTACTGAAAAACTTGATATTTTTTCCCGTAAAGCCTACAAAATGGAATCTAAAAATTCGAGAAATGTATCTATTTTCCATTGAAAATCTGATATTGTTTTTCAAAATTTCGCACCCCCCCCCCAACGAAAATTTTTTCCAGTAGCTGAAGTGTAAATATTCATTCCACATTTTTTTGTTTACCACCTGGGGGCTTGGTGCGCCCCCCCCAAGCTAAATCACCAAATTCCGCTCGTTGTTTCGTTCTGCATTCAATTCAGTACCAGAAAAGTCGATTAGTTTTCTTGGAAATCTCAAAAAATTGCTTTTTCCCTTTTATTCTTCCCAATGAATTTCAGTTATTTACTGGAAAAGTGAGAAAACCCATCTGAGAAAAAACATCGCCGAAGAATGCTTTTTCCCTGAACAGTGACACATCAAATTCCAACTTTCTAGCTTAATTTGAAGGAGCGTTATGGGAGGAACAAACTCAAAAAATAGGAGAAACCTACCAATAAACTACATTTTGGAGCTGTGGGGGGGGGGGTTGCAATGGAGGCTGAAAAGTCGAAACCCCTCAAAAAGGCACATCTAGCACCTATACTAAAACTACATATTCGATTTCAATTTCTTACGTGATTTGGAGGGAAGATACATGCGAGGAACAACTTCAAAACATAAGAAAACTCACCCAAAAAACCACATTTCTGTGCATTAAAGTGGCGCAATTTGTTTGAAAAATCTAAACCACCAAAAAGCATATTTATGATTTTAACCAAATCTACATTCCAAATTTTAACTTCTTTGCTCAATTCGGAAGGGGAGATACAGAAGGAACAGCTTTTTTCAAGGTCAAAAAGGGGGAAAACCTTCATATCTGCTCTCCTAGTTTATGTAAGAAGCTTATTTTTGGATATGTTATGGAACTTTGTATTGTCTGTCTGCTGGTTTCAAAAAAAAAAAAACATATTTTGCGGTTTTAACCCCCTCGCACCCCTTCTTCAAATTTGGGCACAACTGAATTTAGATCCGAGGCTATCTCTGTTCCGGAATATTAAATTGCATTTCAATCAAAGCTTATTGCCGAAAATTTTCTCAATTTTGGTCACTATTAAACTGAGAAAATAATTTTTTAGTTTCGGGGAATAAAATTAAATAAAAATAAACTTACGACACGGCTAAAAATAGTCGTAATGGTTTTCTAGGACCCCAAAACGGATTTTGTTGATACTTCTCCCTTTACCCTCCGTAGGTCGATAGATCGTAATGGCCTAGTTTTCATTGGCAATATGACATAGAAAATCAGGCTAAAAATAGGTAAATATACGACGATGAAGAATTGATTATATTAAATATAAATATGCATGAAATTTAAAAGTCGGAGGTGGTATTATATTTCAACGTTTTAACATTTTTTTTTCGAAAGTCGATTGAAACACTTTAAAATGAGTTCGAAAAGGACGCGTTATGCGCTAACGTGCTGTTCCGCGTAATGTTTCTGTCGCCTCGCGAGAGCCAGCGGCCAACGTTCGTAGACACCCGGGCTCAATTCTCTTTCAGCACACCTAAACAAATTACATGGACTAAAAATGCTATGTTACCTTATGTTAAAGTAATTATTGGTTTAATAAAAATACAATATCCGTGTAATATTTTAAAATTGTTTTAATTTTATAAAATAAATTTATTTTCATCGCATTTTTCATAACCATCAGACCCTGTGGATCATTGATATTCCCTTCTGATTCAACATTAAATCGGCTATTGGAAGTAAAATTAAAATATTACGTTTAACCATCCAAAATTGATGTCCTACATTCATTTCAGGGGTTTGTTTCTCAAAAATACTTCCTTCATAGTTTTTCAGAAACTCGTGAAAAAACGTAAAAAATGTAGCATTTAAAAAAAAAATATCTTAAAAAAGGGGTAATGATGAAAACTTGCTACCAATGATTACTTTGAGTTTAAATACGTGTAATAATTCCATTTTTTTTTCAACTCAATAAAGTTTTTTTTTCAATTTTTTTCAATTTGAGTTAGTTTTGCAAATTGAAAAAATTGAGTTGGCGTAAATTTTTACCCTATCATTTTGAATGAATTTTTCAACTATCGTAACCACACTTTTTACAGTTTTCCAAAAAAAAACAAAATTTGACCCTCCCCCCTTTAGGTATGCTGAAAGAAAATTTAGCCCCCGTGTCAATGAATGTTGATTGTTGTCTCCTTGCGACACGAAAGAAACATCCTCATGTATCTATTACATTTACGACGTTCATTGTTCACTGAACTGACCAGTGGCGTAGCCAGGAATGGTTCGAAGGAGAGGGTTTCCACTTTCTATGTGTATGTCCGAACGAAGCGAGGGCAAAATTTTGAAAAAAATATTTTTTTAACAACCAAAAAGTGCATTTTTAGCAGTTTTAAGACAAAAAATCAGGCTAAAAAATTGCCTCAACTTTTTGGTAAAAATCGATAAAAATTTTAAAACATAAAATTATTCAAATTTTTGATAATGACAGAGGTTACTTAGTAGTGGGTTATAAAAATACACAACGATAAAACAATTTTGTAAAACGCAACGTGTACCTCTACCTAGCTACCTATCGTGTACGTAAATGATAAAAAAATCATTTCAAACGTGGTATTACTTTTTTAATACTCGTTTCTTGGAGTTGTCGGTCAGTTGGTGGCAAGCGATAACTACAAAAGGCTGATACTGATATCATTTCGGAAGTAGCTAGTTTGGCACTGTAAATAGGTATAGAAAGAGGTGCATCTACTCGTGTATACCTATACATTTGTAGATAGTAGATAGATATTGACCTGCAAGGGTCGAATTTTTTCCACAGCAAATTGCAGAACGCATGCTTATTGAGTAGGTGCAAACATACTAACTACTTCCCAAGTTATTAAATTCGTGAAAAAGTCTATAAATTGGACGCCTAATTTACGTACTGCATATTATACATATATTATATCAGAGTAATTTTTTATTTGAAAAATTCTGCAACGTGTATTAGTGACCATGAAACTGTCAATTTTAAAATTTAAAAGATTTTTTAAAGCTAAACTTCTGTTTGGATTGTTTGTGTGCTTCATCTGTATTGTCATTTACATTTTGTATTTCTCTACAATGAAGGAAAGTAAGTGTTAAGTGTTGTTACTTATTAAACGCACTTATGTACTCTGTTATTTACAATGGCATGGCCGTAACTTGCGAGGTTGGCATTTTAGCAATTTTGAGTAGTGAGTTATTTTACTTTTTATATATCTTGTTGGTAGATTTATACAACCAAGTTGGCATTTTTGAGGTAGGTCCTGCTACGACCCTGTACACTGAAGACATAATTTTTTTTACGATGTCTTCTCCAAGTACCTAAATGTCCTAAATGAAAATGATCAAAATCCAAAGTAGTAAGGTAATTTGCTAATAGCTCATAACTTGCCAGGAGTTGATAATTTGGTCTTTGGAGCTGATTTTGGAAATGATCATGTGATCGATCAAAAACATAAATGATATTTTGGATAGGCCATTCAATCGGCATTGTTGAGCTCAGCCATGAATTGATAATTTTTTTATATTTACTTAACTAAACAGAAACCCAAAATTTCCGTATTTTGGTAAAAACCTATACATTTTTGCTATTTTTTTCAAAATTTTTGCAAAATAGGTACCAAAACTGTTTCTATGCTAAAATGATGGACACGTATGGGAGAATCTATAAAAAAATTTTCACATGTCTGGGTACGACTGGAGGCGAGAAAAAGGGGTTATCAACTACTGGAAAATGAAAATCGCTTACTTTCAAGCAGTTAATAATTCAAAAAATTGCTGAAAATTAATAAAATTTCCGAAAAAAATATTAATTTGGGATACCCTTTTACGTGTAAAAATTTGTCATCCCACTCACACCAGAAAATTATCAACTTATATCAACTCTTGTAGTTATTAGAAATTCTCAGTTATAAGTAAATTTAATTGTTTTTAAATTCGCTGTAGTTGATAGCTCCTGCCCCACAAAGGGGTGACATTGAAGGCAGTAAATATTTTTAAGACAATCAATATTGGTATAAAAATCAATGAAATACTGTTTTGAACATTTTTTGTGCTATCACCTACCAGCAAGTAGCTAAAAAAATTTATTATCTACTGGCAAGTAACCTTAGGTTGATTTGGAATTTTTTCCAGAGACAAGTGATTTAGTTGAGGGAGGAGGTCGACAATATAGGGGATGGATGGGGTATGAATTAGAGTATAATGCCCGTATAATTTTTACAGAATTTTTTGACCATTACATGCCACGTAGTAGACAAAAATGTAAAAAAATTTCCTCTTATGTATCAACTACTGGCAAATCATCTTAGATACCTAGGTTTTTAGTCTGATTTTCTATGTCATATTGTCATTGAAAACCAAGCTATTACTGTCTATCGACCTACGGCGTATGAGCGAGGAAATTAGCGGAATATGTTTTGGGGTCCTAAAACATTATTACGACCATTTTGGGCCATGTTAGATGTTTATTTCTATTTATTTTTTTTTATTCATCTCACCCCCCCCCCTCCAAACAAAATATTATTTGCCCAGCTCAACACCCACAAAAATCGAAAAAATTTGAAAAATAGGCTTCGATTTGCAGCGGATTTGATATTCCGGAGTAGAGATGACTTCAGGTCAAAATTCAGTTGTGCCCAAATTTGGTGGAGGAGGAGCTGAGTGGTTAAAATCACAAAACTCACTCCTTTTAAAGCCAATCGTAGATAATCCAAAGTTGTGTAACATAATAGAAAATCAGCTTCGTAAGTCAATTAGCAGAGGAGATATAGGAGCTTTTACCCTTTTAAACCTTGGAAAAAGGTTGTTCCACCCCTATCTTCCCTTCAAATTGAGCTAGGACGTTGAAAATTTTTATGTAGACTTGGTAGAAGCTATAAATGTCCGGGGAGGGGGGTTCTCGACTTTTTAGCCTCATTGCACCCCTTCACAGCCCCAAAATTGTGGTTTTTTGTCGGGTTTTCCTATTTTTTAAGTTTGTTCCTCGTATAACTCCCCTCCAAATTGAGCTAGGAAAGTGAAATTTGGTATGCAGATTTAGTAGGAATCCTAGATATGCCTTTTGTTGGTTTCCACTTTTCAGCCTCATTGTACCATCTTATAGCCCCTAAAAGACTGTTTCTTGTAGGTTTTTCTTATTTTTATTTATTTTTTGATCCATCAAGTGATTACGTTGTACAATTTTAGATGCATCCATGTCTAAGAAGCAAACAATTTCCCAGCCTCATGTTTTATGTGTACTCGTACCATATCGAAATAGATTTGAAGAATTACTGGAATTCATACCTCATATGAGTCAATTCTTGAATCGACAGTCGATCGTACATCATATTGCAGTTATCAATCATGTACGTGCGTATAAATATAATGGATATTGAATTGATACGTTTATATTTTCAATATGAATAAGTATCTACCAACTCTCTGTTGGGTAGGACTAATAAATATAAATCTATGACAGATTTAAATTTTGAAACAAGTCAGTTTAAAAATAGTTATAATATTTAATTTTTTATAGTAAATGTTTCTAACATCAAACTTCTTCAACGAATCTCAAGTTGAAAATGATTTAGTTTAGAATGGCGAAGTTGTAAATTTTTGCAAGCAACCTAATAAATACACCATAAAAAATCGAATCAAACTGTAAAAATCGAACTCCACGTATAACACATTCATACTTATTAACCATCCCTATTAACCATTTTAACTTGGCAGTAGTTCTATAATATGTTCAAAAGAAGAATATGCAAAGCCAAACACGCGGAAACCAATTGTATCTTTAAAATTCAGGAAACTGCCAATAAACATTCGCGAAATTGAAATTATAGAGTGGACCTATGTACTATAGATTGTTTTAAAAGTCAACGTAAACCTTTAGTATGTTTATCGCTTCGAAATTAATAAATTTATTTAAAATTACAGTTGTCAGACGGATATCGTTTCAATAGAGGATCGACATTGAATGCTGGGTTTCAAATCGTTTCAAAAAAATTTCCAGAATGTGATTACATTGCGCTAAACGATGTCGATACGTTGCCTTTGAATGATGAAATACCTTATTCTTACCCAGGAAAAGTTGCTTTTCACGCTATACCGCCTGGATTTCACCCTGTTCGTATATATTCTACGGCTGATTATATAAGCGGAATCTTATTGATGACCAAGTAATCGGAAATGTTTCATTTTATGATTTTTCGCTTTTCTAAAAATACGTATATCTACCAACGGACAGCGCAACAATTTTTTGATCTGTTATAAGGGAGCAATTCGAGCAGGTGAATGGATTTGGTAATAACTTTTGGGGCTGGGGATATGAAGACCACGATTTATATCTACGCTTAGAAAAACATTCCATACCAATAAAGCGACCTGCTAAACTTTCCACCGATGAAACCAATTCATTCAAGTATCTATCTATCTAAAATGTACCTATTCATACGATTAGCTCAAAAACTGACAATTTTCTGACTTTTACCTATTGACCAACGATGAGTTTTTTTTTTCATTGCATACTTTTTTTTGTCAAAAGTAGAGTTTTCAAGAGAAATGAATTTTGCGTTATTTTTTTGTTTTAAGGTCGCAAATGAAAAATAATTAAGCATATTTCAAAGAATAATGTTGATTTGAAGTAATGGAACAGTCGAATCCATTTGAAAAGACGCTCAATCGAAATTTTTGCCATTTTTAAGAAACTTCAGCCATGTCGGTTTCGTTGGAAGTTTCTGCAGGATTCCTCGAAAACGACATTTTGGATATGTAATAGAAAGCTGTACCCCTAACACGTGTACAGAGCCCTTTTTAAATTTTTTACTTAATATCAAAATTATTTGAGTTTGAAAAAACTCGGAATAAGTATTCTTGTTTAGCATGATAATATTCTTGCTAGGTGAAAAGAATCAAAAAAAGGGCTTTGTACACCTGTCGGGCTACTGTTTTCTACAATATATCCAAAATTCGTCGAATTTTGTTCCGTAATCCTGCAGAAGCTTCTAATAAAACTGATACAGTTGAAATTTCTTAAAAACATCAAAAATTCCGAGTGAGCATCTATTTAAATGGATTCAGCAACTGTTCCATTATTTCAAATCAACATTATTCTTTGTATTAACTCTCAAACGAAAAAAAAAAATGGAAAAAATTATTTGTCCAAAAAATACTGCCTTGGAGACTGGGTTTGCTAACTTGGCAATGTGAAGTCTCATCTAAACTTAAACTTGACGTTAAAACGTAACGAGATATTGGGTGCTCGGCTCGTTTCGGACATGTTCGTTCGCCTTCTCATAACTTAGAAGTTGGAATTTTAACTTTCATGTTTTTTTCTATTTTTTATTGCTTCTGAAAAAATATACCTATTCATATTTTTGAAATGTTTTCATTATTTTTATAACAATATGGATAAGGAAGTGAAATCATTTACATCCATGAATCACCTTTTCACGTTTCATTCAGGTACTTCAAGTTTTAACTTTCAATAGTGAATTGATTACTTAATTAATATCAAAACAAAGAAAAAGATTAGGTAATTTTATTCTTTGCTTACAGTATTAAGGATACAAAGAATTATTTAAAATAAAGTATAGTTTATAGTAATTATTATTTCAATTATAATTTATATTGACTCCTTTTGGAAGAAAGTGTTCATGAGACTCGGTGCGTCGTTTTCTTTTCATAATTTTCCTTCGTCAAATTTTTTAATTTTGTTTTTGTAATCATCTTCATAATTAATTTTAGCGTAAAAAATTTTCCGCCCCAAAGAATTCAATTGATGAAAAAAAAAATATTAAATGTTGAAATTCCTAATTTACATAGCAATGTAAGTTATGATTGGAATACTAATTCCAATCTATTTCATATAATTCTTTTACCTAAAAAGATAGAATGAGATCACGCAATAGTTTCGTTTGGTTTGATATTAATGAAGTAATCAGACTAATCAATTTGCCATTGAAACGTGACATCTAACTGTAAATAATTTTGTTTTCTTATCTGTATTAAATTACGAAAAAATAAAGAAATACTATAAAAAATTGAAAAAAAAACATAACGTTGAAGTTCTAAACTCTGAGAAGGCGAACGAACATGTCCGAAACGAGCCGAGCACCCAATATCCCGTTACGTTTCAACGTCAGTTCAACTTGACTCATTACTCGTTTTAACTCTGGTACCACATACCAGGATACTGGGAGCGCTAGTGTCGCTACAATAGCGTTTCAATGATAGTTAAATAAAAGCGCAACGCTAACATTTTTAAAAAACAGATTATTTATTTCTTTTTAAAGACATACACATAAAAAATCTAGTCTACGCGATGTACTTGGGTGTCGCCGCGATCAAATTGCTGCTGCAAAAGGCCGTGATCAAACAGATCATACAGGATTGAGCGATGTGAATTATACAATTTCTTCTGAAAATACTTTAACTATTGATGGATATACTTTTTCTTTGTTCAACATTAACATTCAATGTAATTTTAAAATAACCCCGTGGTGTAAACCTTTTTGTAAAGAAAATATAACGATGCCAAAAACAGTATGGGACTGGGATGAAACGGACGTTCAACAGTCACGACAAAAAGCACAAAAAAAATTAAATTTGAATAAAGCTCATTCAAGTTGGAGCAGAATAATGAATTAGCTTGTAATAATGGTTTTGAATAAATTATTCTAATCTTTGCCAGTATTCCTAATTCATGTACTTGAAATAATCATTTTTTTAAATCATTTGAAAGAGAGAAATGGGTTGTATCTAACACTTCAATTGCCGGCACTTTATCATTGCTTCAGCAGGTGCAAACTAAAAAATTTCATTGACATGTTGGTACTATTGACTGAGGTGAGGAAAGGGGGGGGGGATTGCTGAAATTCAAAAAAATTGCACTTGCTCCAGCCTATGAATATCAGATGTCTCATCAACGATAACGGAATGATATTTCAAATTTTGTATGATTTG
Organism: Ferrisia virgata; assembly: GCA_900060175.1. NCBI lineage: Eukaryota > Metazoa > Arthropoda > Insecta > Hemiptera > Pseudococcidae > Ferrisia > Ferrisia virgata. The sequence continues at coordinate 70,795 of FIZR01002999.1, forward strand.
TAAAATTCAATTCAACACATCATCAGTCAATATTTCAAGAATTTCTTCCACATTTTGAATGATGTAGCCACTTCTGATTCGATCATTTTAACCAAATAAGCAATTCTGTTTCGTCGTTGACTCGTAAGTGTAATAATTCCATAAATTTTGAACTTTTATAACAATTTGCTTGATTAGAAGAACCTCAAAATTGCAATCATACTTTACTCAAAAATAGTTCACTTTCAAACATTTTTAATTTAAATTCCAACTTTCTTCTGGTTGGAAATTTCATTTTCAGTTGGTGTAACGCACCATATGCCTTTTTAAATGGATTCAACCATTCCATCACTACAAATTAACATTATTCTTAGTATTAAGCTCCATTGTTTTTAATTTCCTTAAAATGAGATACAATGAAATGATATTTCAAACATTCAAAGTTTCACTTTTCACTTTTCGAAGTTATAAAATAATTTATCACCGTTGGCTTTTGCCTTAAACGTAATCATGCAGAATGGCTTTGGAGCATTTGGCTTGGCAGAAAAATATATAGTAAAAAAATCGGATTAACCGCAAAAAACAAAATATTTTTTGGGTTCCGTTTCAGGTTACGGTTACAAGGTTTGGGAATTCAGGTTCGGGTTTATGGTCATATACGCTTCACGGGTTTTAAAATTTATGCTTTCGGGTTACGGTTCAGGTTCGGAATAACAGCCCTGCCGTAATCCTTTTACTTTTGGAGTAGGGAATTTCCATCTTGATGTTTCAGTGCCTATGAGTAAGCCTAAAGAATTATCAACTCGTAGATTTTTCAAGAATACACAAAGCAAAATAAATACGATCACAATTTCACAATGATATAAAATACATCGGAGAAAAAGTTTTGAATTGTGAAAACATTGATCTTACCAAGCTGCAATGACCTATGCAAACAAAATGTGATAAACTGAGTGTCAGGAAGAAATGTTTTCGAACGGAAATAAGATAAAAATTGCGGTAATAGTCAATGTGTACTTTTCTGATGACGTTACTCGAAAGGAATGGAATGGAATAAAAACCTATACGATTAGATACACGATGAGCAGATGTGTTGGTAAAATTTATAATTTGGTACCTACCTGAACCTACACCGTTACAATGTATACTCAGATAGACTCGAAACTCGAATACAAATCCAATAGCCGCGATAATTGTAAGTCATAATAGAAGAAACTCGTAACAAAGTATCGAGATTATTACACCCATAACTTATCCCTTAATCGGCCATCCAATCGTGTACGAAAAAATTAAACCATACGTTCGTGGTTGGTTGACCCATTGATGGAATTTAGATTGGATGTACTTTAATAATCATTTATAATCGTATAGTTTATGGAGCTGGTAATTTTATACTTTTTTTTGAATAGGGAGAGATCGAATGAAAATATTATCCAAAGATTAGGTACCAAAATGTGTTAGTGTTGATTTGTACAGGTAGGTGAAATACATATATGTAGGTATGTCGACTAAATAATCCGCCAGTTTCATGATAACCTTCTTGCTATGGTAGAGAAAGCAAAATAAAGGACAAAATATACATAAACGGAATACACGTCGACAGTATGGGTTGGGAGCTAGGTACTCTAATATAACACATTTAAAAAACCATTGCAATATGTGGTAAGTTGTTAAGAAATCACGTATCGAATTGTACACAATACGTCATCGTCATCTCGTAAACACTGGAGCTGGAAGATCAGTGAGAGAGGCGCGATTATTTGCGAAAAGCATTATTAATACAACACACACGCACCCTTAAAAAAATTAAACCTCCTCATCGATCGCGACCAAAAGCAAGCAGGAGAAGGATATTAATTCATCCATTGGAAAAATTAACATCATCAATAATCGCGCAAAATGCAGCGCGGCGCATAAAAAAATACTTTTGCTACATTGCACGTTTTATATACGCTAACTTACTTAAATTGAACATAATTCTTATTAAAAGTGACGTTTTAGAAAGGCAAAGCCGAGCACCTTTTTTTCTTTTTTCTTTTTTTTTTTTTTTTTTTTTTTTTCTCC
>FIZR01003001.1:0-13666 GCA_900060175.1 Ferrisia virgata
GTGTATGTTTTTCAGAATAAATACAAATTTTTCATCTTTCGTACCCCCCCCCCCACTGAATTTGGTTGTTACGCCACTGCTTATATATATTACAAAATGTACAGCATTACATCACTAGTACTGTTTTTGCAGCTTTTCTTCTATCGAAAATTATAAAAATCCTTCTTAATTGGCAACATGATCGGTGATTTTGCAACTACCGCGATGTACGTATACTACTGTATAGTTTTAAATTTAATTAACGAAGAACAACAGATGGAAAAAGAAATGACAAACTTTCGATAACTTTTCAGACGTACAAATTGAATTTTTGCAAAGTATCCTGGAGCTTATCAGTCGCTACGGTACGGTACGTGTAGAAAAAGTGTCGTTATTACTCGGGCTTAAAATTTGATCAACTAAAATCCGCCCTATATACCACCGTGTACACGTCTTTTAATTAATTTTTTGTAGCTAATCGTCAAGGTTAACTGAGCCAGCGATGCGGTAAATTAATTTTTTTCTTCGACAGAAGAGTTTTATTTTTATGCGTGAATAATAGTAAGTTGGGTAATTAAGTTTTTTAATTTCCTAAACCTAAGTAGATGGGTACTTACCCGAGTACTGTGTAATGTGTAATGTTCTCGAATGAATGAAACGAATACAATTTCTTTTCGTGGAAAGGCAAAATGGCTGAAAATTTAACCTCCATACGAGTTATTCTTAAAACAGAAGAAAATGGATGGAAAATACACCAAAAAACCGAGCATCTATTGATGTATAAGTAATATTTTAAACAATTTTAAATCAACGTTTATACGTAGCGTAAATTTTGATTTTTCATCCCGAATGGTAGATATCGGATAACAATAAATTAAAATCGATGTAAATGCGAATACATTTTTCCATCTGTTCTCACCTAAAAACAAGCAATAAAGATGACTTGGAATTGCTCAAAAACAGCATTTAACGGTCGAATTTTCTGACAAATGTCAATGAATTATTGAAAATCGCAAAAAATATACCCATGGTATTCGTTTGTATTAATTACCTATTGAAATAATCCAAAGAAGAAAACTTGGAATGGCTTAAAAGCAGCAGAAAATAGTACAATGATTTAGGGCAGAACGAAAAATATTTTTGCAATTAGGACGAGTAAATTCGTGAAAATATGGAGTAGGTGCGGCGCTAGCTAAACATTTTGGAAGCCCTTTATGCCCCTCAATGCTAGCCTATGATCAGAACAACGACTGATTCGGCGATAGAAATAGGAACTTTTTAAAAATTAGCCTGAACTAAACAATAAATACAACTCAATACTACTCAAAGGCTTCAAAAACAAGGTTTGCTCAAGCAAGATGGCTCGTCAAAAATACGGGTACAAAAAATGAGTAAAATGATTATAATGAATATAAAGAAGAATGGTTAGAAAATGGTAGAGCAGAGTCTGATCAAGATACACTTCAAAATTTTCAGACAAAATATGTGAAAGTTGAATTTCCTCCCGGACCCTTCCAAGTTTCAACCCTCAAGTTACGTAATGATTTCATCTTCATTTGCTCAACTGATTATCGATGAAAGATATCAACTCAAATTTGAAGAAAAATTACATAAATTGTCACAAATAAAGTACCAGCAAGAAGAATAGGAGAACAAAATAAAGTTCTAGAGTGGAATGCTTTGTTTATGTTGGTAGTCCAACGGTAAATGCAAGGAGGGAAATCGATCTAAGGTAGAAGAAGATGGGAACATGTAGCTACAAATTCGTATTCTTCAAAAAACAATTTTCCATACCTTAAAATTCATATCTATCTAGCTCTCAAATATTTTCGTTTGTGTTCATCGGAAGTAAAAGATGAAAACAACAGCAGGAAAAGGATGCTGGGTATTCATTTTTTAGAATTTCGATTGATCAATTTCTCGATCGATACGGTGCTAATTTGAAAATGTAACATCAAAGGTGCTAATCGAATGATAAGTAGCAATAAAAATTTAGTAATTAGGATAAATCGTTGTTTTCATGAAAAAACTAATGCATATAACTTGGAATTGTTTGAAACGAAACAAAAGAATATCTAATCAATTAAGAACAACAATTTTTTCACATTTTATAGAAAAAATATTCCATCCAAGTTCTTCTAAAATCGATGCAGCTAACTTGGAATATTCTAAGAAGAGCAGATAAGTAGAGCCCTTTAAAGCAGTAGACTTAAAATGGTCACTCGAACTAGATAGACATTACTTTTATCTGTTTTTGTTCATCTAGAACATCCCATGAAGATGAACACAACCGAGCCTGTAGCTATAAGGAGGGGCAAGAGGGGGCGGGACAATCCCTGTAGAGGAAAGCTACGGACCTGAACCCCCAACTCAACATTGTTAAAACCAAAAGAAAAGATAGGTAATTACGTATTAAAGCAGTGTGTAGTATTGTTTAAACCGGGGCGGAGTAGGGGGATCTTTGAATTTTTAAAAATTGTGGTACGGTTTTACAATAGATCCCTTTAGAATTGGATTAAAATTTTTCGATGTTCGTAAATACTGAAATAGGTGAAGATTCGTTTTTAAAAAGTGCACAGATAAGTATGCCTTAGAAAAGAGAGTGCCATAATTTTAGGGAATATATTTTTGGAAATATCTGAGTAATTTACGCTAACTTTTGAGCCCAAAAGTGCAATTTTTTAATGGAATTTTCGATCTTTTTCCAACCATAGAGAAGGTTTAATCCATTACACCTCTATTCCCTTTTGAGTAAGGGCTTGGTAGATTCTATGATGGAAATTATTTCTCATGTAAACATGATAAATACGCTGCGTAAATACACAGAGAAAAAAAAAGCAGCAAATACATAAATATACGGACGTGTAAAATATGAGACGTACTAATTTACACATGCTCAAACTCAAAATACACACGTACTCAGTACTCACACATCATATGCGGATTCGAAGAAAAGCGCAGCCAATGTAATGGCGGAATTCTGGCGCACCGAAAAGACATCACAGAGAAGCCCTCTTTATGAATATATACAAAGAAAACGAAGAATATTCCGGCGTAATATAAACAAAAATTATTTCCAGCTAGTTAGAACAGTTGGTGGTACGGTAGGTAGGAATTTACCCTATTATATACAGTTCGCAATGAGCCAATCAGCGCATTGTAAAGCGAGGACAAGTTGAAATAAAACAACATTTTAAATCAACCCCTTTACACCATTTCTATGTACATACATATTCCATACATGTACGGTGAATTATGGCAAAAAAGAAAAAAAAAACAAGAAGAAAAAGAAAGAAAATAAAAGAAAAAAAAAAGAAATGAGTGTGCAAAATGAAATGGAGTTGATATAGTAGGTAGGTAAGCAAGTAGGTAGGCAAAGTATAATTTCAGAATAGGATACGAATATAACCATAACGTATACCATACCTACAGCGAGCGTATATTGATATAGGTAGGAATATGTATACATATATATATATACGAGCAACTATAAGAAATTATTCTTTCGCCGTCTACAGCACCATTCATACTTAATATCGAGTGTCGGTTTAATTAGTATGCTTTCAAGAGGCTCGGGAAACTTTTCATATAACGAACGAGTTATCTATACCTATATATACATATATATATAGGTATAGATGCAAGTCTGCGCAGTAAGTTATATAGTGTACATACGTAGACCTACCTCTTTACCTACACTGAAGGAAAAGGAAAAAAAAAATGCATACACCATTTTACTTCCCGCATTTATCGAAAATACCTCTGCCATCGCAACGTTGAATTTCCAATTTCACCTTCGTGTCCGATCTGTCATATATATATTTTCCTGTCGTATTATACGTCGCAATTAATCAAAAAAAAAAAAATATAAAGAAATAAATAAAGAAAAAAAAAAACTATCGTTTTAACTGCATGCTTGATGCTTCGAACATCGTTGTTAATTGGATGGATGAACTATGTTGATATAATTACTGCCATCAGTTATCAACACGAGTATATAAATAGGTATAAATACACGAGCAGAGTACATGTATAGGTAAAAGTACGTATATAATATAGCGGTACTATGGCGCTGACAATTAATCACCATGTCTGCTGATTGCAACTCGAGAAACGCTATTCTGTGTCTGTCGCCAAATTTGTCAAATCATATAAGTAAACACACGCGCATTCAATAAAAACGTACATTCTGGGATTTTAACCAATTTGTCCAACGATTTTTACTTTTCAGTGGGCAAGATACCGTACAAAATTTGAGCCCTATATCTTGAGCAGTACGATGCTAGGAGTACTCAAAGTAGTTCATTTTCTTGAAACTTCTGAACCATGGGCAGCTCGATTTCATACCACTAATTGGGTTCAAAATGAGCTTCGAAAGTTCGCAGCATGTCAAAAACTTCCAAATCCAAATTTTCAGCCTTCCAAGTTGATTTTTCGATTTTTTACAAATTTTCAACGATTTTTCCTGCCGGTACATGTGATAGAAACAACGTTTTCTGCATGAATTACAAACATATCTTTGAAAATTTGTAAAAAATCGAAATATCAACTTGGGAAGCTAAAAATTTGGATGGCAGGGTTGACGCTCTCTTTGCAATCTTACAAGTTTCATCAACATCGGCTCACTGTAGTACGTGCACTTGGCAAATTGAAAATTCGAATTTTGCGATCAGCGAATTTTCAAAGCTCAATTCCAGCTACCAATGGGTCAAGAAGACGCAGAAACACAAATCGTACTTTTTGGATATACTGCGTGCGAAATTTCTAGAAAAGTTAAATAAGTCAAAATTCAGAAAAATTTCATTATTTTCAACAAAAATTTTTCAAAAATGATCTACTCGAGGTCCGTTGACACGCCACCACCCCCCCGCTGAGATATCGTGCTCAAATTTTAATCGATGTCTTCCCCACTTAAAATAAGTATCCTCAGTGAAAATGGACAAAATCCAATGTATATTTTGTTCCAATCTACCCCACTGCAGGTATCTGAATAAGTAAATCGTGTTTTATGCGAAAGTTGCCCAATAAGGTGAGCCAAATTTCGCTTTAATTGGAAATTTGAAAATGGCGGGGTTACAATAGTTGCGAAATTACCTCAAAAGGATGTGGTAAATATTTCAGCTTTTCAATTAAATTTTTTAAACTAACAAATCTCACTTGACGTTCAAAAATTTCGCAAAAATTTCCAAAAGAATTGAATAAAGAATTTTATTGAAATTTTTTCCAAAAAGTGGAATTATCTTGCATATTTGAACCCAAAATGATCGTTACGACAAGCTTTCATAATTACACCAGTTTTTAGAGATTTAAAAAAAAAATAATAATTTTTTGTGTTTTTCCACGATTTTCTGAAAAACCAAAAAAGAAATTTTTTTTGACAAACGTCCTCCTGAAATGGATGTAGGACATTAGTTTTAGACGATTAGGCGCAATATTTCAATTTTATCGCCCACATACGATTTTTCAGGGTCACTCAATACAGGTCTTTTTTCATGTATTTGAAAAAAAAAATCTGTAAAAAATTGAGATATTTCAAAAAAAAAGTCATTTTTTCTTTTTTTTTTTTTGAACCATTTACGCTGTATTTTTGTATTCTGGGATACCAATTCAGAACCCCTATAAAGTGCGAAAGTGGAAAAAAGTGATCTTAAATGGACGAAGGTAAGTGTACTCGGTCTATTTTACCAAGTACTTTATAATGACGTAAAAAAATTCTTGAAAAAACACGAAAAAACCCATTCCTTAACTAAGCACTCCTGAAAAATCGTACATAGGGGATAAAACTGAAATATTGCGATCCTTCGTGTGAAAATTTTGTCCTACGTCCAATTCAAAAGAGTGTTTTTCAAAAACAATTTCTTTCACAGTTTTTGAAAAAACTGTGAAAAAACGCAAAAGGTGGCATTTTTTTAAAAGAAAAACTTGAAAAGGGAGGTAATGATAGAAACTTATCGTTGGTGATCATTCTGAGTTCAAATATGCATAATAATTCCATTTATGAGAAAAATTTTTACTCGTTTTCGAACTTCAAGTCAGTTTTGCAAATTTAAGAAATTGAGTTGGAAAGCCGAAATGTCTACCACTTTATTTTGAGATAATTTTGCAACTGTTGCAACTTCGCAGTTTGTAGTTTTTCAAAAAAAAAAAACAAACAAAATTCGCCCAACACCGCCATTAGAATTAGCATCAAGCATAATGAATGTACCGAAAAAATATTACGATATAGTGGCAACATATTACCTACAGATTTACTTCTACATAGCAAATAGGTATAAATAGGTAAGTACATTTGCCTACGGTCATCGATGACGTAGGTCTAGGTAGGTACATACACATATGTTTGTACAATATATTTATAATTAACTAATTCGTAGTTTCTTTTTTTTTTTTTGGTACGATCTATTTATACATAATATAAATATGGACATGTTTTAGAGTTTATCCGAACGTAATTAAACGTCATTAAAAAAAAAACATTTCGTCTAAATGCTCGAATATGTGTACCAATAGAGACGAAGCGAAGTCGAAATGAGCTCGTTTACCGCAACAACCGACGCTTTTTTCCCTTTTCAACTTGTAAGTTGCGTACAGAAAAAGATTTGAAAAATTCAGCTAGGTAATAAAAACTAAACTGCAATTAAAACTAGTGTACATGTTGGCTACCTACGTATGCCGATAGCGTTGATACTTTCACCTATATTGTTTCGATTTTTATAGTACAGATTAAAAATTAACAAGCATAACGTTGATATTTGATGAAAATAGCGAAACCGTGTTTACATTTGAATATACTTTTAAATGGGTCCGGATAACTAAGTCTTAAGTATATAATAATATCGTATTACCCGACTTCCTATCACGAGCAAAATGTTGGCCAAACATGTGAAACTATATTGTTTATTTTCGGTATAAAATCTACAGTATATCGCACAGATACAGATAGGCCTACCACATATAGGTACACAGGGTACGATGATACAGCTGTTGCAAGTTCTTAAAGGACATGTCGTTCTAATCCATTGTTTATGTCGAAATCTATCAAAACTTTTCTCGCGTATAGTGTACCACATTCGATAGTCTTTACCGTATGTTATACGTAGGTACAGCTAAATTGATATTGCATTTATCTTGCAACTTGGATGCATCATGGCAGTATAAACATAACGTACGTATACCTATGTATACGCCGTGATGGTTAAGCACCTAACTACAGATACCTCGTATGGTGGAGCGAGCGCAGTCTTCACCAGCAGCAGCACCACCACCACCACCACCACCACCCTCACATACTGTCAACCTACACGTATTTTGCCTTAAATTATATTTATAATATGTTGTCAAGAGCCGAAATCCCTGCGCGTTATTGTCAATATTAGCGCAAGGCCAAACATCAATAGACCCGGCCGACAGTAGACGACGAAGGCGGCTCGAAATCTCAACCTTTTAGCCAAATTATCCGCACAGCCACCGCAGTTGAATTATCGCACCGAATCGAAAAATCAACAAAAGGGTGAATTCGCTCACAAAAGGCCACAGTTTACCGCGACCATCCATATTTCATAGGCCAGCGCCAGCCAGCCAGCCAGCCAGCCAGCCAATGTCGGACCTCTTTCTTTTAATATACTGCAGATACGCCAAAATATACTACTCGGATATATTATACGCGTGTTCTTCCATATACCAGCATAGTAATTAGGAATCTGCTAATTTAAATGTCTCCAGATATTATGTACCTATTATATACCTGCTTGTTTTCATGGTCTGGTTACCTTTTACTTTTACCTCACGGTTGCATACGCAGTAGCCCATATTGTATAACTTTTGTACTGCAGGTATAAAGGTAGGTAAGTATACCAAAAATGAATCGCCGCCTCGCCGAACCATATACACGAATTGATGGTCGGTTTAATATACACTGGTCGCTAGTCTTTTATCTTTGATCGAGGTGATTGGCCGCAGAACAGTATAGATCAAATATCGGCGGCCAGGCGGTTAAATTTCACTTTTTATTTCGTACAGTTTTTACCTTTTACGAGTATTTGTCTACACACTGCGCTATGATAGCCAATAGAAGCGATGCCCATTTTTCAGCTCGAATAAGCGAACTAAATTGGCGACAATGACGTAAACGTGTAATCGCTATATACCTAGTACCGAGCTACCTACGCGAAAATTGAAAAATAAAAAGTATACGCATATGCATTTGACATGGAATCAGCTATTTTTGTACGTCAGGAATCTCGAAATAATCAAAAGGCTGAGTTGAGATGAAAGCTAACGTATTACGTATGTTTAGAATTTGTATTTTTTTTTATCTACGCTAGTGTAGATATTTGCCAGAGGCGTGAAAGTGAGAGGGAGAGGTAGAGAGGGATGTTTGGGGACAAAACTCCCTAAAAGCCATTTTTTCACGTAAAAAAAAACAGTAAAATTCAACATTTAGAGCTTAGAAATAGGTCAGAAATACTCATTTTCCGGCCTCTGACTATCAAAAGTTTTGCTTTTGCTTCCCTTGAACTACGTATTATTGACTTCGTAAAAAAAAAATCTTCAAATTCCCCCTCCCCTCAAGAAGTGGACAATTGTTACACCACTGATTCTTGACAACATGGTTAATATCTGCACTGGAAATGGTACGTAATATGGTTTACTGATTTTTTTCGAATGTTCTAAAATAAGTAGATACTGATTAATTATACAGGTCCTGAGGTGGTTGCTTGTACATTTTTATTTGATTTCTAAGCAGGAAATTTCGTACCTTGATGATTTTAGGATGCTGTAAAAAACTTTTTATGCAGGAATAAAAATGTAGTTTTCAATCGCGTAACCGCAGAGTGCGGGCAACAATGATCATTTTCTGAAATTTATCGTTGCTCATCGATCACCCAAAAGTTGAGCATATTTTTTCAAAACTCACCAATGAGATTAATAACATAATGAAATACAATACAATTTCGATTTGCAGTGAAATGAAATCAAAACTGATCGGTGATGATCAGTGATGGCCAATTTTGCTGGAACTTTTGTTATAATTTTCTTGTTTTTTCGCACTCTATACCTGCATCGTTGTGAAATAGAAGAAATCTGATTTTGATTCCTCCATATTATGTTATCGATGCTCGAAGTAAAAAATTTTCAAAATTACTTACGTATCTCACATTTATTAAAATCAAACTATCAGAATGGCTTTTTAAAAAAAAAAAAAAAAAAAAAATCAAACAAAGAATCGAGAATTTTAAATCTACGTAAATTCATTAAATTAAGTGTCAAAATGGGGCTAAGGTTGTTTTTTTTTGGTACGGAATTCGAATTCGAGTAAATGGATGGACAATTATCCATCATATAAGTAAGTTGAATAGAGCATATTTGAAGGAGTTAAGCTGGAAAAAATGAATAAAAAAATAATTTTTGCATATTTGAAGGTCTTTTACGGCCAAAAAAAATTCTGAAAAAAATACACGCTATAGATATGAGTCTACTATGTAGAATATTTTTCGTTATCCCACGCCTGGAACAACATTTATATAGATATTTCGTTTTGAAATACATAAATTCACATTTCGTGATGAAAAGATGATCGAAAAAATTTGAAAAAATTCCAAGAATGACCTGACCGCGTATAAAATTTTAAAAGCTGAACTTGTACTTCGAAAACTTTCAAGGCGATATCGTGAATTCATGAAGCGGAAATGCGAAATCCAGCAAGTTTTCAAGTCATAGGAAAGAAGGATAAACTTCCATCAGATACTTTGAAAATCGCAGTCAAGAACCCATTCCCTCTTTCGGATACATGCTCTTCATCACTTCCCAAAACTAAATCTTTTACTCTTTAAACGTTTTATCCACAGGCAGATATAAGGCGGATGGAGAGGACCTAAGTCATCTAGATCTTGATTTACACTTCCCTCTTCCCAGAAAGTTTTTTTAAGCACAAGAAATATCCAACAAATGACTGAAAATTGTTTGAAAGCAATTAAACGTTGAAAAATTGTTCAGAGTATAACGAAAATTGATGAAAATATTGAAATTTTAGAAAACATTTAGAAACTGTTCTGCTGTAAAAACATTGATTTTTTTCTCGTAAAACCAACTAAACTGAAGCAAAAACTTCAAGAAATGCTTCTTTTTTCCCTCATCCCTCCACAACAAAAACCTTTTCAACCAGCTCAAACATAAATATTCATTCCATCTTTTTTGTTTGCCATCCCAGGAGACTTAGTCCTTCCAAATCAAACCATCAAAATCCATCTATGGCCATATCCAACCCAATTTGAAATCATTACGTTGCTGTTTTTTAATAGTTTTCTGTCGATATTTTATTTAAATAGATAAAAATGAGTTTTTCACGAAAAACTTAATTTTACTACAGAAACGCTGCTCAAAATGAGGTATTTTTTGAAGTCAGATGGTAAATCTAACACGATTGTTCGAGTAATGCAAAAACGACATCAATATCAGCAACGTAGGTTATATCGATGATAAATATGCAATATTTCACAACCACCTTGCGTCAATTTTCCAGCTATTGAGAAATATTTCAAATTTCGAATTTTGTTACCAAGTAAGAAGGCTCGTAGCCGTCCAGAGGCTTCCGAATGTTTGGTTCACATCCACTAGAATTTTCATATTTTCGTTTTTTTGAAGTAGACATTGTGTCCAGATGAAAAAAAAAAAGAAATTTTCACTATTCGTTACAAAGAATAAAAGTAGTAACATTGATTTCCGAAGCTTGAAAATGGCCTAAATTTTTTAATTTTACAATTAGGTTCTCAAAAAATTTGTATTAGACATATCAACATTTTTTCGCCCTCTACTAAAAAATACATTGAGAGGTGGAGATAAAATACTTACTATTTGAAGGTGTCAGGTCGAAGGGTACGTCATTCGAATAAGATTATAGCAAAAATGTTAACTGAAATGTATTCCTCGACTTTTTTAGAATTTTCAGAGATTTATCAACAGTTTATACTCTATACTTTTATTACCTGCTGAGAAAATCTTCAACATTTAAAAAATCAACTTGTACATATATATATATATAGGTTTGATTGAAACATGGATCAAACAGTATACTTAGAGCCTATACCTTCCACGTTTTTTCAAAAATTCAAAAAAAAAAAATGTTGATCTTGAAAGTGAATTTTTTTTTATTCGTTTTAACCCAATAACACTGCTAATATCTGTTTAATTTCTCGTGTAAACCCAACTGAAACATTCGGTTCAACGTAATTCTACTTTTCTTTTTGAATAGATAATTTATAGCTATCAGCTACGTGCAGATAATAGATATTAGAATATTATTTAAGAGCGACGAGAGTATTCGCTGTATTTTTCCGCGTATAAGTATCTTACTGTTGAAAGAAAACGTACTGATACCACTACCACTGTAGCCATGAATCACTGTGTAATTTCTTTTGTTCTATTTGGCAACAGACCTAATCTAAATTTCAACTCCTAGGTAAAATTTTTGTCACGTTTAAATAACCTACACACATAAGGTCCGACGATTTCACAAGTTCTTCTTGAAAAATTCTATTCATGACTCATTCAGGCGCAGGTAAAAATCATCCGAAAAAAACCACCTTTGACGGTGGAATTACGCGATCACGTTCGCGTATGCACCATCGTTTATATCAGATATATACTCGTATCTGGCTGGAATATTTACATTAAAAACAAAAAGCAAAACCATACAGCACGACGCTAACACACACTTTACATATAGCTAAAGCTAGCGGTGAGACGGTGTGGTGGTGGTGGAGGTGGTGGTGGTGTCAAGACATAATATACGTACGAAGCAGCTAAATACACAAGCGTACAGCAGAGAGGCGCAATAAACGAAACGTTTTTCTCAAATTGTCCGCCAAATGTCCATTAAATGAAATGAAATTTTGGACACTTTGGGCGCGTCGCTACGTTTCACCGAAAACGTCGTTTTTTACACGGTTCAACAAGACGGACGTCTTACAGCCACGCCTTTAGGGCCAGTTAGGGTGTGGCTAAATCGCATTATCTTCGAGTTTTACGGCGCTCGTGTAACGACTCTTAATCTTTTTACATATATACCGGTAGCCGTAGGTACACTTTTCTTTTACCAATTTTCCTCTACACAGATACAAGACCTACCCACGCACAATACACACATCGAGTACGTACACAGGTATATAAGCAAGTATATATGTGGAATAGGCACGTATGTTGCTTCGCTACCATAGGTAGGCAAGCTACATAACGTACATGTATTTTGTCGTAAGTAAGAAGAAAACTCTGTAAAATAATATCGGCCACTGTCCCATTTCATCGAAACGCAGGTACTTTCATTTTGCCTGGCTTTTACGCCTATTTTCTTTCGGTTTTTCTCTACTCATACGTACTCAACTCACTTCTCTTTTATTTATACCTTTCTCTGTTGCTCTCCGAATGCTACAGCAGAGTACAGAGGCTACGTGCTGTGCGTGTTCGCCACACATAACATTTATTTACTTTTTACTATATTTTTTTCGCGCAATTTTACCTTAAATATATGACGTGTGTCGTCTGGAACTACACCGGCGGTTGGTATTGGTTTTTTATGACTTTTTTTCTTTTTTTTTTTTTTTCTTTTCATACATACGACTAGAGCCCCTGCGTCATAAGACGTCTTATTATTTATAGAACGATATAGGTGGTCGTAATTTTCCGACATATTTTTCACGTATATACCTTATGGCAGCATATAGCTTTACCTACCGCCGAAGGTGTTGTATTAGTTTTGTTTTACGTGTTTATAAAAGTATGATACGATTTCTAAAATTTAACCAACCTTATTTATAACAATATCATGCTATAACGTTGTTCACACGCGTAACTTTGAGCTATACTTAAATGTGTATGGTAAACACATACTTACCAGAAACTGAAACAAAATTGATTTTGAAAATTACCACGACGTATATACCTACCTGCCTACCTACCTACGAAAATACATTCGTGAAAAATGAAGCTCTGTTCATGTTCGAAGCGAATATTTCTATTGCATATATAAACAATAATTTGACCAATAGCACTATAAAACCTTGGATTTTCTTCCATAAAAATAAAAATTTTTTCAGATAATATCACGAAAATAAAAAGCTATAACGATAGTTTTTAATTGCTACCAAACGAAAGGATAAGTCCGAATTTTCTCACTTTTTTTTTGAAAATCTGCTAACTGCGGGGTCGCAATAGTTGTGAAATGGTCTCAAAATAACGTGGTAAAAATTCCGGCCTTTCAACTGAATTTTTCAAACTCGCAAAGCAGACTTAAAGTTAGCTATAATTTAAAAAAAAAAAATTTTTTTTTAATTTTTTCCAAAATTGAAATTATTACGCACATTTATATCTGAAATTATCATCGTTGGCAAATTTTCACCATTTCCCTTTTTTCCAGGAATTTTTTTTTAAAATGTCACTTAATACGTTTTTTACGATTTTTTAAAAAATTAAGAAGGACATTCGTTTTAGAGAAACACTCCTTTGAAATGCATGTGAGATATCATCTTCAAATTATGAAATGCTATATTTAAATTTTAACCCCCCTCCCCCACATCCATAAAATGATTTTCTGAAAATAATTCCATCTAAGGTAACACATTTCATCTATTTTAGACCTTAGAAAGCAACTTTTCATTGTTTTTTTTTTTTTTTTTTTTTTTTTTTTTTTTTT
>FIZR01003005.1:0-17616 GCA_900060175.1 Ferrisia virgata
CCAACGTGAAAGATCATTGTACTTATCCTCTGACAATATTGCCGAAATTCTATCCGACGACCCTCAAAGAACCCAAAATATACTGTCATTCCTCGCTGAAACTGGTCTAAAATCCCTCCTCTAAATAATCCTTTCTACCTTTGCAACGCGAAGTCCCGCCTTAAAATAGGTAGCTTACCAGTTACGGGGGCATATTTTAGTAAGCTGTTGAGATGACAACTGTGTACAAATAGATAAATATGTACTGTAAAATGATTGGGTAAATCTCGCGAATACAGAGCAGCAGAAAAATAGATGAACAAATCGAATTGGAGAGGTGGCCGACAATTGGAAGCTTATGCAATATGCAGACCTCAGACGACGTACCCAAGTGTAAGCAGAGAAGCCGAAGGAAGAATCAAACATGCCCTGTTTGTTAGCTCTCAGTGGCCGAGTAATACCTCGTTTACGATATTCGAAACATTTATAGGAAAATTTTTCACTTTTCTGTTCGTTGGATTGTGTAAAACAAGCTGTAGCTGTATGTAATGAGTGAGCCTTTTTTATACATCGACTGCGGAGGGGCGAGGCGAGAGGGTAGGATCCAAAGAAATGACCGAAAGGCGGGGTGGGGTACTTTTGCGAAGGTGTATAATGACCGCGTATACGTAGGCTACAAACACGCCGAGGGATCATATATGGGAGACGAAGATGGTGGAGGTGAAAATACGAAAACGTGTGTGCGGTTTAATGCATATAGCCGACGTATGTTACTGTACTACGTACATATGTAGTATTATACCTCCACCTACAACTACATGTAGAATTGTACAATATATATATATGTATATATGTATTCGCCATTGCTCGATATACATACATAGTAGGTACTATATAGCATCGGTTGAAGGGTAGACGAAAGGAAAGAGAAGGACGCGAATGGGAGGTAGAGGTAGAGGTTGAGGCAAAGAAATGAAAACATTTCGCCAGGCAGTTTTATAGCGCGCCGTATTACACGATATGCTGTACCTATATACTCGTACTACAATTATACGCACACGTATCCAAAATACATATAAAATGAGATAGAGCGTACGAGCAAGAGGTATATATACTCCGGATGGACGAAGTCGAGGTGTTGGAGGGTAAAAAAGAGAGATTTGAGCGTTACGCCGCGCCGAAAGAACGACGAATATATTCGTAGATGTGCAGCACACAGTATACGTAGTTTTCCTTTTGAGAACACATGTTGAAAGTGTATGCGAAGCGAGCGGTTGGCGGGTGGGAGGGGGGGAGGTATTCGACGACGTCGGCCGTGGCGAAAAAGGTTTTTAGCAACATAGTTAGAGGGAGTTTACTAATGACAATACAACAGGGCATAGCATCTGCTGTGTGCTGGTTGCCGGGCGCCTTTGCCTGTTTTCCTTTTTTCGTGTATGTACGAGGCCTCGATTGTGGGATGGAAGAGGTTGGGAGGGAGGGGTGGTGGTGGTGGTGGTGCAGGAGGATGATAGTGCGGCGCCGTATTACATCGTGTTATACTATCGTCGTACACAATCCAAACAACACGTGTAAAATTGACATAATGGCTCATATACATTAAAGTTTTATTTAAATCCTTATTTAATGTCATGTAAGGCCTACGTGTTTATGCAGACTTGTGTCGCGCGTCCTCGTCCTCGTCATCGTCCCGTCGCCGTCGATATAACACGCACACATCACACGCGTCTCTACACCACCCACCCTCCGCCGCCTTCCGCATCCGCATGCAGACTCCGCCGACTCTTAAATTGTTTGTAAAGTAATTTTAACGAAATTTAAACATCTTTTTAAAGGCTGCTTTTGCGCCGAACTTGTTGTTCAACGAATAACGTCGGTACCTAGATCTCTTTCTCTCGTCCCTCCCCCCCTCCCCCCTCGTTCTACATATATTTGTACTTGAAAACGTACATATATTCTCTTATTTTAATCGTATAAATTTGCCTGCTTTCGTTACACGTCTCAGCAGCTATGAAAAGGTGTTAAGTTGGCAGATTAGCGAAGAGAGAGGTGACGTTAAAGTTATTTATAGGTTATTAATGACTGCGTTGTGTATTCTTATATGTATTAATCATTTTGCAAAATATGTTTATCCAACACTTTGCCTATCCTTGCCTTTCTTTCTCTTTCGATTGGGTAAAATGATGATACTTATGTCATCAATTCTACAAAAAAAAAAAAAAAAAAAAAAAAAAAAATAGATGATTTCCTTCGCTAGGATACCCCCTAAATTAGCTTTTGCGAGTATTTCCAATACACGACGTATTTATTTGTAGTTTAAGAGTAGTTCTCGAGGGTTACATTTTAAATGTAGTTAGTACCTAGCTAGTCGTATTTAAGCAACTGTTTTACCCTGGCTGTCATCTACCTCCGCATGGATATGGGTGCGTTTTGTAGAACGTGAAAGTTTTTCAAACTTTTACAAATCATCTATACTCGTGTTTTACGCATACGAAATACAAATTGGCCTATACGTTGTTGCCGATGACGATCAAATAAAACTTGTCGCTCGCCCTGGCCCCGAATAAGTGAGCTACGCTACGCCAAGAAAAGGTAACCATATAAGTGGAAAGATTTCGAGAGTATTGTGGGTATTTTTGAAGTGCAGTTTATATAACTTTGAAGAGGTGAACAGGCTGGAATGAAGTCCTCCTTTTGACATGACATTAATATAACGGCGAAGGCGACACGATGTTCCGACTGAAGACTGTTGAACGACGACGATGATTGTTCTCGTAGTCTTATAGAGATGGGTGATAATTGTCTGAGTAAATATGACGAATACAGGTATTGGGATTTTAATATTTTCCTTAATAAGAGGCAGGTATTCTTTGGGCGACGATGTATTGTCGTAGGATATTCCCATAATCGTGAGAATCACGTCTTATTTACACGTTCCAGCGGACGAGTAATTAGAATAGGAATTACGAACGAGAGGTTGTGGTTTTTTTCTACTTCTGCTCTTTGTTGAAACGATTTTATGCCGATGGCTTTGATTATTGTCCGTGCGAAAAGGATTCTATATTGTTGTTGTTTTTGATAAGAAGTTGTGTGCTGTGATTACAATTTGGTGGTTTTGTTGTTTAATTTTCAAAACGATAAGATTTAACGCGTCGGTGATTATTTTTTATGGCGTACGAATTGCCAACTATGAATATAATGTTGATACAACATAAGAGACGTAGAACGTGCGCGTATTTTGAGAGTTGTGTTGCAGATTTTCGTTCGTTGATTCCGGTTCGAGGTCGTCTGCGTCTTTCTAATCGCGTACTATTATGATGACGGTGTTGTCTTTTTTTCCCCTTCTTCTTCTTCTTCTTCTTCTTTCATATTTGGTATTTGTTATGGGAAATGAACTCGCTTCGGTTACGTTTTGTTTAATTCAAGTCGTCGTAATTATGACGTGCCAAGAAGTACAAATATGTAGTATTTTGTAATAATGGTCAAATTTGCGGAAATTAATAAAAGTGTAAGACTATCGTAAGATGATCTTAGTTGTGGAAAAATTAACAAAATCGTTGGTACTGATGTATATTTGCATATATTGGGACAAATTTATCGTGAAATGTCGTAATTCACTTGTAATTACCATCGTACAAGGCAGAATTACTCCATTACCGAGATATACCGGTAATTATTGTAATTTACATGAAATTACGGCAACTATGTAAAAGCATGGTAATTTACCTAACATCGTCGTAATTTACCCGACATGGCGGTAATTTATCTGAAATTATTATATTACAAAAAGCACGGTGATTTACATGAGATTATTGTAATTTACTTAAAGTTGCCGTAATTTGCCTAAATTTACCGTAATTTACCTAAAATTACCGTATTTTTTTTAATTACCGCAATTTTTTTAAATTACCATAATTTACCTGAAATTATCGTAATTTATTTAAAATCACCGCAATTTACCTGAAATTGTAGCCTCACTAAAAAGTACGGCGATTTATGTAAGATTACCACAATTTAGTGAAATCACCGTAGTTGAAAAAATTATGGTAATTACGTAGAATCACGGTAATCTACATAAAACTATCAAGCTTTGACGGGTAATTACGCAATTCACATTAAAATTACAGGGTTTTAACGGAAAATTACCGGTACATGCATTGAAATTACCATATTTTTACGTCAAAATTGCCGCAATTTTCATTGAAATTTTGCAGTTTTGACGGGTAATTGACGTGTTTTACATTGGAATTACTGTAATCATTGAAAAACATAACGCTGAAACGTGTCTTTTTACATCACAGAAATAAAACTTATACCAAAAACAGCATTATTGAAATTTTCAATCAACCATCGCCATTGTTTTAAATTTACTGTAACTATTTCAAAATTTTATATTTTTACGTAAATCGCAAGATGCAATTTTTAATCTTTACTTTGTCAAGTCTGAAGATGAAACTAATGAAAAAAATGAAATTTAGAAAGTTGTATCGAAAGTTGATTAATTTTCCCCTTCATTTAATTTTAAAAGTGTACCTATGGTTAATATGGGTAATTTTGCCCTGTTCTCAAATTTTGAAAATGATCGTGGTATATTGTCCAGGAGGAGAAGGAAGAGCAGGAGGGGCTACTAAAAATTGTTTCACGTGTAAGAAGCGTCCTCCTCCCTGCTGTCCTCATTTGCTGTAGTGTAAAAACGCATACTTTTCTTTTGACTTAATTTTTTTTAGTTCAAGTTCTCGAAAATATTGTGAGCTTTTAAGCATCTTGAACAATGCAATATTTTTATGATAATTATAAAAATTCGTACCGCAATTCAAATCGAACAAAGTCACTTCCCTTATCAAGATTTGATTGGGGTATGTGGTGGGATATACCATATTTTTACTTGTATGTATCGTGTTTTACGGGAGGAAAAACCGCTCCGCTTAAGGCTCACTTTCTCATTCTGTCGACCCTTTTAAACTGGTATAATAAACACTTAATGACGCTTGACATCATAATCACCGGGGTTATTCTCGTATAAGTGAGATATTTTAACAAAGTGGCTATTTATGGGCGTCTTTTCACTTTAACGCAACTTTAACGAAATTAATCTCCGTCGTTGTACGTCCTATAAATATTATGTGTATAGCACGCTGCTATAATACAAAATACAGTAATGTGTACTGCTTGCGAACGGCGACAATCTGCGATTAAGTTAATTTAATAGGGGTGGCGTTGAGAGGTAAAGGGAAAGAAAAGTGGATAAGTTATGGTATCTTGATCGTTGTACAATTGTAGTAATGAGTACGTGTTGTGTACGTAAGTAGACGTTAGCACAGGATTATTACTTATTTTGTAGGTACTTGAATAGTAAGCATTTTAAAATTTTTAGCATGATTTTTCATGTCATATTGTTAATAAAAACCAGACTATTACGGACTGACGACTTACGCCCATTGAAGAGAGAATAACATCAAAGCTCGCTTTAGGGTCCTGGAAGACCATTGAGACCAGTTTTGGCCATGTCAGACATTTATTCCGTTTTTCAATTTTTTATTTTCTCCAAAAAACTAAAAATTATTTACTCAGCTTGATATCGATCGAATTTGGGTAATATGTCTGAATTTGGGGGGTAATTTGATGTATTCGAGTGAGGATGATATTGAGTCAAAATTTAAATATGCTCAAATTTGGGAGGGGCGGTGATGAGAGATTGAAATGGTATTGAAATGGTATAAATTGTTCTTTTTTGAGTCAATCGATAGAGAATGAATCCAAGAATTAGCCTTTTACGTCAATTTGGAGGAGTGATATGCGGCTGTTTTCCCTTTCAAGCCTTGAAAAAAGGCTGTTCCACGCGTATCTACCATCCAAATTAAGGTAGAGGCTTGAAATTTATCTTGTACATTTAGTAGAAGCCTTAAATGTGCTTTTTGAAGGCTTGCGCCCCCTTTCCCCTCAATGTAAGCGGCATGTTCAGGGGAAAATGAAATTTTGAAAATAGCATATCTTAGCCTTTGTGACTTTTTCAGTCGTGAATTGACTTACTGCTAGTATATGAGAAGCGAGATTAATGAGGAAAATCCAGCAGATAAGAAAAAACTCAGAAACACAAGAAACCTGTGTTTCTGAACCTATGGAGGGGTGAGTTATTTGGGTTGGGAATATCGAGACGCCTCCAAAGGCAGACTCTGAGCATTTCATTTCAAGTTTGTACCCCAAATTAACAGATAACAGCTCCAGAACGCCAGAAACCTGTGTTTCTAATTCGACAAAAAGCCGAGTTGTTTGCGTTGGAAATTCCGAGGACACCCCCTCCCCGCCAGGCACACTCTGGTTTGTGCGCTTCCAGGTGAATTGCGTATCTTGTGCCAGTGAGCAATTGATTTCTGTATATGAAAAAGAATAAATTTCCAGTATCCTAATCAGTCCTTGTCAGGAGTGAAATAAAGAAGTACAGAAAATGGACAATGGGTCAACTCTGCTGTTCTGGAGGAATTTTGTTTGGAGGGAGGGGAGAGGTTCGAATTTTCTCCGAATGAAGAGAGTAAGAAATCAATTTTTTGCAGATTTTAACTCATGAAAATTAAAGTTTGTGGCGCACAAAACCCCCTCCAATTGAATTGTTCGGTACTTAGATTAGATCACGGATCACAGATCATGATTCATGATCTGTAATTCAAATTACATTTTGAAAATATGAATCATGCTCTGTGGTTGGTACAAAAACTGGCATTAGGATCATTATTTCGGGGGGGGGGGGGTCAACTTTTCAGTGCCATTGCACCTCTTCACAGCCCCAAAAAAGTTGTCCATTAAGCAGTTTTTTTTTTTTTTGTATTTTGGAGTTTGTTCCACGCAATTATCTCCGCTCCAAATTGATCTGTAATTGAAATTTAGTTCGTAGATGTAGTAGGGATCCTAGATGTGCCTTTTACAAATTTCAGCTATTCACGCCTTTCTTTTATTCCACAAATGAACAATTCTATTTTGCGAAAATCAGGCTCAAAAAGCAACGCATTGCGATGCTTTTTTTTCTACTTCGAGTACTCGTATGTGTATGTAATGTACCTGTACGTATATTTGTATAAGTATTAAGACAAAAGCTTTCATGTACAATGTTTGCGTATACCTGTTGCGAAATTGCTACTCTTTCTCGTCAATCATATTTGTGTTGGTATCTCTTAAGCACCCTTATCAGTTGAATAATAAAGCATATTAATTGGTAATTAAATCTCATGACAAATAGCTATTTTAAATTCGTAATCTCAATCCAATATCCAGCCACAGACGTCATAGATGGAGTTATGAAACTGCATTAGGGTAGACGTGTAATTACAGGCAGATGTGAACTTGAGAATACCCTTCTCGAAGCTCAGCTTTACCCCATACATAGCTCTCTATACACAGATTTAAAGATATAACAAATGAGCAATTTCAGAATTTTGATCTGATCACCAATCTAAGTGGCGAATCTTGTAGACAATTATTTTTCGTACAAATTTCGTCATATATACATTTTGCGTATCTTCATTATTGAAGGGGCAGCGTTCGTTTGAATTCTATTAGCCCCTTCAAATAATCGAGATAGGCAAATTTTGCATATAATCGAAAATGCTGTTAAAGTTGCTCACTACCAAATCCAGTATTTAAAAACACGATTTGAACAAATTTTTCGTTCTAAAAAAATTTTATATTGGGACAGTGAGTGAGAGGCAACGTAATATTTGCGAAGCAAAAAATTTTCTCAAAATGAGGTTTTGAATGGTAGACCGTGTAGTAGGCTATTTTCGCAGCATTTTTGGTGATACACAAAATTTGCCTACTTGGATTATTTGAAGGGGCGTATAAATTTCATACGAATGTCATCCCTTCAATAAAGAAATTAGGCAAAATGTGTACATGACAAAATTTGTTGGAAAAATGTTTGTCTACAAGGTTTGCCACTTAGATTGACGATCGCATCAATACTCTGAAATTGCTCATTGGTATAGGTATTACCTAGACAGTAGCTCAAAATAGGCTGCAATACGGCGATAGGATGGTCGTTAGCGAGAAATTTCTTCGCTATGGCTTCGCCTTCATGTCTGAAAAATGTAAGTACGTACGAGATGAACTTGAAGGATCGCATTAGCAGGTATTCAACATGGTCACACGCGTTTAAAATGAACGTATACGCGTATACAAGAGACTGCAGCGAAAAGGGTAGGTAATAAAAATGTCTGTCGTGTCATTTCGCCTTTTCCCTCACACTTATACGATATAGCATACCCTTTTTACCTACGCAGTACGCGCACACAAACGTACTAAAAATACGTTATCTAACGTAGAACTGCGAGACGAAAGACACCGCACCGTAGGAATGAGAAAGATACACGCCAGCAAGCTTTTTACGTATATAATAAAATCTTCTCGGCAACTTGTAATCCGTAAGGCTAGTTTGAAATCGTGTGCTAGTTGCCTGCTTCGTCTACGTGTTGTTATAATATGTACTCGCCTTCGTAGTGTATAAGTAGTACTCGGTATAGTGTACATATACATATATTTCGCGTATACGCTGATAAAAGTTATGAAACGAGAGAGAGAGAGAGAGATAGAATTTTACTATCAACGAGTTCCGTCTTTCGCTATGGTATATTTGTTTGTAGAAAAGCGCATAGAAACAAGAATTCGGATTCGTGTCTCTCCCTTCTGCAAACCACTCGAAATATCCCTCAACTAGTTGGCGAAATAGATAAGAAGAAAATGCTATGCTCTATGCTCATATTATGTAATATAGTACCCATAGTACTATTTGTGTGTGTATGTGTATATTTGGCGGATACTGCCATTGCGAATGAGTATAAAATAGTGACGTATATCTGACGTTGGTTGCGGACTGCGGAGGGATGTTGGTTTTTCAACGAGTGAGCGTTTTATTCTTATTCGGTTTCTCTCTCGTCTTGTTTTTTTCTTAGTGGTTTCGGGGGGAAAAAAAGGACCAAATAACATCTTGATAACTTGGAACGTATGTAAGTGTCTTTTTGAACTTTTTTAATTCGTATTTTATCAACGAAACGAATCTACCTAACTTTTTGATACATTTGTACGCTATCAAGTTGAGGCCTTTTTTTTCCTCGAAATTTTATTAAGCAATATCTTCTTTGTTATACCCTTTCTCTTTGTATTGCGAATTTTAAATCATGATGGTTGGTTAAAAGAGACCAACAACGAAGGGATGATATAATAGTATTTGAATGTTGTGTACACAAATCCGAACGAAATGCCAGACTACTTGTTGGTTGACAAGTGTGTTTAATAAAGCTGTTGAATTACAGCATTTCAATGCCATGCTGCTGTACACAATAGTTTAAGGGGAAATTCCGGAAGTTGGCCAATTAAAAAGATACTCATATTGTATGTGGTATGAGTAAACGAGAAAATGTCAGTCAAAAGTTGAGATTTTTTTTTTCAATACCTGATTCAACTTTAAATGAAATGTGAAATCGTCCTGACGTACAAATTATTAATTGAAACAAAACGCCTTCTAAAATCAATCCTGCAACTTTATTAACATGATATACGTATGCAATGAATGACGATGCGAAGGTGGAAAGTAGAGGGTAGAGACGGAGATTTTTTCCTGCACTTATGCGCGTGTTACTTTCAGCTTGGTTTTCTCAAAAAAAAAAATAATTCAGTTGAATTATTGGAGGAGGATACTGGCTCGTATATTAAATAACATGTTTTATCGTATGGTAAAATATATTCAGCGATTTTAGCTTGTTAGTGCAAGGAATATATTGTTGAAATACGATGTATTGGAGGTGCACATATTTCATTGAAGGGGAGGGGGATCAGACCTCTTCAAGATAATGATTTTCCACCGAATCTCATCGAGAATTTTTTTATAGAATAATAATTTGGTACTTCTTTGTTTCATTTTAAATTTCCCACAACGTTTGTATTAAAATTTTTTTTTTAGATGAGCCACAGATCAGTAGTTGGGAGGGGTTTTGAAAAATTCTGCAGGAATTCCCCCCCCCTCATAAGTTGTAAAATTGGCTTCCAACTTAATCTTTCAAAGTTACTCAAAACGT
Source organism: Ferrisia virgata (assembly GCA_900060175.1). NCBI lineage: Eukaryota > Metazoa > Arthropoda > Insecta > Hemiptera > Pseudococcidae > Ferrisia > Ferrisia virgata. The sequence goes on from FIZR01003005.1 coordinate 10,041, forward strand.
TACTTTTGATACAAAAGCTTTTCTCAATGTTTATTTTGATTTGTAGTAGACCGTAATAAGTTTAGAATAAAAGGTTAAGGATCTCGTTTAAAAGCTCCCGCATCAAGGTCTGTTTGGTTTGAAAACTCACGTAAAAATTTTGGACCCCTACCACCCACAACTCCTCTCTCTCAATATCACTCTAAATATGTTAGAAGTACAAGTTTAGCTTATAAAGTTTTATTTTTAACAATTCTGAACCGAATTTTTTCAAACTTGCTGGGATTACGGACCATATTGAGGATCATACTTGGAAATTTTTTCGATCATATTTTAATCACGAAACATGTATTTCTTTCTAAATTTCAAACCCAAATATCTACATAGGGTTTCAGACTTGGAACAACGAAAAAAAAAAAAATATTTTATGCAGTTTACCCATATCTATGACGTATATTTTTTCACTTTTCAGCTTAAAATGGTTATTTCCTCTTGAATATTTTTGCCCCTTAAAATATACTTTGTTGATCTTATTTACCTTCGATTGTCGCCATTTTGATTCAAATTTATCATTTTTATGGTTTTTGGTTATTTTTCTTTCGAAAATATCATTGGACGATTACGAAGTTTGAAACACTCGCACAAAAAAACTAACCTTAAATTCGTGTTCAGTGGGTCAAATTACCCCCGATGTGAACACTGTTTTCGTTCGATTTACTCAAATTCTCGGAAAGCAATTTTCGTCTCAGTTTTTGAGAACCTGTCAGTGATATGACTTTTTCAAAAGAATAAAAAATTTTAAATTTGAGGAAATTGTTGACAAAGCATTGCAATGTGTTGCTTTTTGAACGTGATTTCAATAAAATAAAGCAGATAAGAGAATTGCCCATAAAGAGCACACCCCCCTCCTTACCCTAGATTAAATCTACATACCAAATTATAACCTCCTAAATCAATTTGGATGGGAGATATGAGTGAGACGAACTCAAAAAATGAGAAAAACCGGATTTTGGTACTGTGAGGGAAGTGCATTAGAGCGGAACTGTTCAAATCCCAAAAAGCATATCTGGGACCCCTACTAAATCTACATGCCAAATTTCAACCTCCTACATTAATTTGGATGGCAGATACACTCGAGACCAAGACAAACTCAGAAAATAAGAGAAATCGCTTCAAAAACCACTTTTTCGGGGCTGTGAGGGGCTGCGATGTAGCTGGAAATTTGAAACATTTGGAAGACGCATCCAAGGCGTGTATTAAATGTACATATTGAATTTTAACCACTTAGCCAAGTGAGGGAGGGGGTGGGATATGCGTAGGACTCCTTTTTTTCAGAGTCGAAAAGAGAAAACCACTACTCCTGATCATATCGCCTCTCCTAATGGACCTAGGAGCCTGATTTTTAGATATGACATTCAGCTTTTCATCCTCTATCGATTAGTTGAAAAATAAAGCTCCATTTTTGCCCCTCCTCTCAGCATCCCTCTACAAACTTGAGTATGACTGCTCAAAAATATCAAATCCTCCACCAATCCAATTTGACATGGCCAAAAACGGTCGCAATCGTATTTTAGGATCCTAAAACTGATTTCATTGCCCCTAGGCTGGTTTTCATTTACAATGTGGCATAAAAAATCAGCTTAAAAATGTAGTTTAAAAATTATGGATGAAGAAGGCGAAAAGCTCGAGACCTGTTGGTTGTTTTTTTTTAGCCTTATTTTTTATGTCATATTGTGAATGGAAACCGAGCTATTGAGGTCTATCAACCTAGGGTGGATGAATGGGGGAAGAGGGATACCCACAAAATTAGTTTCGGGATCCTAGAAGACTATTAAAACAATTTTTGGCCGCAAAAGATATTTATTTTTATTCATTTCATTATTTATTCCCCGCGAACATTATAATCATTTACTTTACTTAATAGTGACCAAAATCGCTCCAATTTAGTTAATCGGCTTAGTTTGGCAGAGGATTAGTAGGGATGATCTTGGATCGAAATTCAGTTTTGGCCCATTTTGGAGGAAGGGGTGCTGAGGGGTCAAAACACAAAAATTGTTCGTTTTTGAGTCAATCGACAGAAAATCCAAAGCAGTATAATATATCCAAAAATAAACCACCTAGGTCAATTTAGAGAGGAGGTATGAGGGTTTTGCCTTTTTTTGACCATGAAAAAAGGGCTGATTCTCCCCTATCTTCCCACCAAAATGAGCTAGGAAGTTGAAATTTGATATGTGCATTCAGTAGCTGCCCTAGTTTTGCCTTTTGGGGGTTCAACTTTTCAGCTCCAATCTCCTCCCCCCCCCCGGTCCGTCCGCGCTGAATATGTTGTTTTTTTGGTAGTTTTTCAAATTTCTTTTGTTTGTTCTTCGCATGGCTCCCCTCCAAATTCGACTGAAAACTTGAAATTGGGTAAATACTGTCAGTAAGGACCCCAGATGAGCTTTTTGGTGGTTTTGACTTTTTAGTCCCATTGAACCCTTTTTATCCTGAATGCTGGTTAGGAAAAATTGAAGTATTTTTAAAGGAATTTTGTTGAGCATTTATTGCAGGTACTGAAAGTGTTGAAGTTCGGAAATTGTGATTTGAAGGGGAAAGGGTGTGGAGAGTTGTTAAAATTGTTCACGAAAATCCAACGAAGACTATAAGCTTTAGAAAAATTTAATTTTTCAGAAAACCAGGAGGGTACGTGGTTTAAAAATTTGATTATATAAATTACTTTTTGAAAGACTCATCTATTACCTTAATTTTGTGAAAATATTTCATCTGGGCAATTTCAACGCTTTTATTATTGTCCTCTGTCCCTGGGACTCCTATTTGCACCCTTTAAAAGACTATAGTCCTACGCATTTTAGTCAAGTTACCACCATAGGTATAAATTGAAGTGAAATCCTCAATGAGTGGATTCAAGGGTCCGAAAAATTTCTGCGGAAATTTTATAAGATCATTTTAAAAAAATTTTCAAAGTGAGCGTATCACAGTACTTTACATTAAAATGGATTTTTTTTTCAGAAGTTAAACGTTTAAAAAAGTTGTCACCGTAACACTTCATAATCTTGTAATTATTTGTAACTGTGTTCTTTTGTAACGTTACAAAAGTTTTACTGTTCGATTTTAGAAAACATTCGCGCCGAAGCAATCACCGTTATGCATTTTGTGACTAATTACTCATCTACTGGTGGATCGGTCTTGTACTTTAAGTGTTGTTTAAAATGAATACAATTTTCATTCAGTCGATGCTGAAGGCGAAATGAAAGAGCGAACATCAACCGAATGTAAAACATTTACGTTAATATTCAGATTAATATCAGTCTCTCTTTATCCTGCTACAGTAATTCAATAGTGTCGGTTACTGACTGACTGCGTAAATCCAAATAATCTCTATGCTCATGTCCAATTACTTTATAGACACTTATATACGCTAGTCAAAACCCTTTATATTTATTTAGGCTTCTAATTATTATTCGCTATACCATCTCTTTGTATGTATTTCCATCCTGTTTTCTTTCTGCAATTCTGCAATGCACGTAATTAATATGTGCAGTACACGTATTATGCAACTTGCAAGGTACCTGTACTTATTTGTCGTTTACCAAGTTGGGTTAAATTTTGTCATGCTACGAGGATATAATCAAGACTGACGGAGGGGAATAAATGGGTACCGTTTTAGTTTTAGATTACGTGTATGCAGATATTGCTTTTAAATTGTGGTAACTTGTTTTTGTGGTCAACTACTCACGGTGTGCTTTATAACTCCGTGAAAAGGAATGTGAAAACTTTTACTAGCGTTCGTATTTTATTGAAGTAATTACCAATTAGCCACGTACAGAAAATACCCCCTTACCTGAACCATATGAAGGTACTAGACATAATTGAATGTTTTCTATTCTAAAGTCAAAGTTTATTTACTATTCAACTAACGTTTTGTATTTGCAGTTGCGAAATTAATATTTATTATCGCTGAATTTTGTAAAAAGTCAAAGAAATAAAGAATAGTATAAAATTATTGAAAACATAGCTTGAAGATTGAGGAAAATGTATGGCAATGTTGAAGTTATTGAAAAATATGAAAATTTTTTTAATTAAAGAGCAGAAATCGTGAAACTAATAAAAAAAATTGAAGAAAATGGTATTAAAATGTAGAAGAATATATCGAAATTCACGGAAAATTAATGCGAAATACGACAATTCACCTAAAAACGAGCAAAATTGTGAAAATTTGTTTAAAAATGTGCAGAAAAATTGACAAAAATTACGTAAAATGTAAAAAAAATCCCAAAAGTTTGTGAAAAATTCTCGAAAAATTGACAAATGAGTAATAAAAATGGCGCGAAAAAACGAAAAATTGCCAATATCACGAAAAAGTGAGGTAAATTATGACAATTTCCTCAAAATATATGTAGAAATCGCAAAAAATTTACTAAAATGGCGTAAAACAACAAGAAGTTGCGAAAAATGTTTACAAAAAGTGTAAAAAAAAGTGACAAATTTTCCAAAATTACTAAAAATTATGGCAATTTTATGGTAATTTTTCCGAAATATGAGCAGAAATTGTGGAAAATTGTTTAAAAATGAGCAAAAAAATTGACGTAAAAGGTTTACAAAAGCAAAAAAAATTGCCACTACCTGGGAAAAATTTTTAAAAAGTTTGCCAAAGTTTGTGAAAAAATTATGAACAATTTGGCAAAAACTTCACTAAAATGGTTTAGAAAAACGAAAAAAATTGTCGAAATCAATGAAAATTTTCTAAAAAATTAACAAAAAATTGCGAAAAATGGCTCAAAGAAACGAAAAATTATCAATATTTATGAAAATTTACTGAATAATTGACAAAAAAGTGACAAAAGTTGGCGTAAAAAACGGGAAAATGGCCAAAATATATGAAAATTGACAAAACTGGTGCAAAAATTGGCGAAAACTTGACTTAAATTGTGTAAAAAAGCAAAAAAATCTCCTAAATCGCGACAAATCATGGCTAATTATGACAATTTCTCCGAAATATGAGCAGAAATCGTAAAAATTTGTGTAAAAATGGCTAAAAAATTTACAAAAAGGTGTAGAAACACGAAAAGTTTTAAGACACTCGGAAAGAACTTAGCGAAGAAGTGAAAAAAATGGCAATAAAAAAAGCGAAAAAACTATGAAAAATTGGTCAAAAAGTATGAAAATGGCAATAACCAACAGAAAAATTACCCAAATCCGTGAAAATTTGTTGAAAAATTGCGAAAATTTACGAAAAAATTGTGCAAATTACATTTTGTTGAAAAAATGATCAATCAATTTACCAAAAAAGGGATAAAAAAGCAAAAATCGGCACAAATTGGCAAAAATTGTGAAAAAATTATGAAAAATTGGGCTAAAATTTCGCCTAAATGGCTCAAAAAAACGAAAAAATTGTCAATATTTATGAAAATTTACTGAAAAAATGGCAAAAAAGTGATAAAAATCGTGTAAAAAATATAAAAATTTCCAAAATCTGTGAAAATTGATAAAAGTGTGGCACAAAAAAAGTGAAAAATTGCGAAAAATTGGCAAAAATTTAACAAAAATGGCTCAAAAAAACAAAAAAATTGTTGATATTTATGAAAATTTCCCGGAAAGTTGGCAAATAAAGTGACAAAAATTGGCTTAAAAAACGTGAAAATGGCCGAAATCTATGAAAATTGACAAATCTGGTGCAAAAATGGCTCAAACAAGACAAAAAGTTGACAAAATTCATGAAAAATTGGCAAAAACCGTGACAAAAATAATGTAAGAATGCTAAAAGAATCGCTAAAATTCATGAAAAAAAAAAAAAATGGTAATTACATTTTGGTGAAAAAATGAGCAATCATTTGATAAAAACGGTATAAGAGTGCAAAAAAGTCTCAAAATTTAGGGACAAGTATTGCATAAAACGAAAATTTGCTTAAAAAATAAGCAAAATCCGCGTAAAACTGTTGAAAATTAAGCAAAAAGTTGACCAAAAAGTATGAAAAAGAAAATTAAATTTTCAGGAATTTAAGCAAAACTATGACAGATAATGGCTCGTGACAATTTGTTGAAAAATGAGTAGAAAAATTGACAAAACTGGTGTAAAAATGCATAAAAATTGTCGAAATTTACAAAAAAGTTTTGCAAAATATCGCAATGTACCTAAAAAATGAGCACAAATTTTGAAAAAAGCTTTACAAAATAAGCAAAAAAATTACGAAAATTCTGTATTTAAAATATTACTAAAAATATAATAAAAATTTTAACAAAGAAAAATCATTGAAAATTCTGCGTAAAAAAATAAATATCTAATAAATATTCCCGAATAAAAAATTAATTGCTCTTGGTTGTAATTTTCCTGACGAATTCGATGTAAATAACATTAAACTACTATTTTTCGTACATTTTCAAATAAAAAAACGTGATTTTGGATGTGTTTTGTGTGCTGAATTCGAATTTGCGATTGAAATTTTTCCTCTGTATTGAGCTCAAAAAACCTTTTGGATTGATATTCGGGAATTTTCTAATTTGATGGCTGTTCGATCGTATTTTTTTTTTTACAAACTTTCAAATGTTGGATTATAAATCATTTATGGGTAATGTATTGACATGTATTCACTAAAATTGAATCAGTAAGTTTTTAAGGACTCTAAAATGGTCAGTGTAGTGTTCAGGATGTGAATAATACTATTTTGAATGTGAGGGGAAAGGAGGGTATGTACGAAATCTGTTTCGTCATTCAAAATAATCGATTATGAAAAATAAAAAAGGAGGGGGGAATCCCAAACTAAATGAAAAAAATTACCCAGGAAATAAATATAATTTTGAAAAACGATCAATCGTTGAAAAATAATCTCAAAAAAGCAACAAGTTTCGAAAATTGAAAACGAACAAAGAGCAATCTGTGTGAAAAATAGTTTTCGAAATCGACGACATTTCATACCGAAGACAAAAAAAAAAGAAAAAGAAAAGACAGACAAGAAAATCATCAACTTAAGTATCGGACAAGTGATAAACGATTACGACGATTCAAAATTGATAGCTACCCAACTTATACCTATGCAAGAATCGATAAAATATACGCGTACCTGACGCATTTTGTTCGCCTTGCAAAAGCAAAAACAAAAAAAAAAGCATATAAATTCGAAAGAGATATTAAAAGTCGAAGTAAAAAGATTGTATTAATTTATAAGAAAGTTGGCAACTAATGGGTAACCATTATTTTATATTATAGAAGATGTTAAATTTCATATCTAACTAGACAATAAATCCTTCCAACTTGGTGTTCGGCGCCTTTAAGTTTTTCCACCAGCCTTTAGGTATAAGTTCGACCCCCCCCCCACCCGAGCCCGAGCCGGCAGCCGGAAACGGAAAAAAGCTTTTTAAAATTTATTTGATGTATAACAAGTCAAACAAACAGCAAACTGGTACGATAGCCGATGTTGAAAACTTTATTTACGAACTGAACTTAAAGAATATAATTTGCTCGTTTCGATTTACATAATAAAGCTATTTGGACGAGTTTTTTTTTTTTTTTTTTCTTTCTCGTACTTCAACGCGCGCTGTCTTCCATACTTCGTATAGTTCTCGATGTGTTTTTTTTTTTTTTTTTTTTTTTTATTTTTTT
>FIZR01003009.1:0-30849 GCA_900060175.1 Ferrisia virgata
GATCTTAAACTGTACGCCAAAAATTTGATGCAAACAGATTTTCAAACTTTCTGGACTCAAATACCACAATCAAACAAACTCGAGACACGATTGCTCTCTCTGGACTACCTCAGAACAACGCTCTAGACGTACAGAAACAATCCTAATCCGATTGCGAACTGGACACTCATTCCTCACTCACCAACATTTATTCCTAAAACTTCCTCCTCCCCTGTGCCCCGAATGTTATGTCCCTATTACTATCCATCCCTATACTCATTGAATGTCCATCGTATCAAACTACTCGAAACACTTTTTTTGATAACAACAACTTAAAAAAACTTCTCGCTGATAGCAGCGAAAATCTGCTCCAATATCTCTACACAATCGAACTGTCAGTGCGCATTTAAGTTCAGCTTTAAGTTTAAGTTTTTACTAACACATTCAACCATTCTAGCTTTAGTCGTAGGTAAACACTCTTTACTGTAAATATCTCCACGTTAGTGCCTCTAGGCTTGTTGTACCTGTACATGGCGCTAATAAATAAATAAAGTAACATTATTGGAAGAATTATTATCAACTTAAAATGGCGATCTTATTCGAAAAAATAATAGACCTTTGTTTCGTAGTTTAAGTATACTTTTTGTTTCAAAAATCGATATAGGCTAATCGATGATGTAGCATTTGATTTTTTTTTTTTACACATATACAGCGTACTTATTTTCCTCTTAAAAATGACAAATGCCATCATGAATTAGGTCAACAACAACTGAAATTTTTTCTTACACTCGTATAAAAAGAGTTCTTTAAGAATTTAGAATGTTTCGAAAGTACCAGAAAAATTACCATTTCTAGCGAACTGTTGAACGAGTGAGAGAGAGAGAGAGAGAGAGAGAGAGAGAGAGAGAGAGAGAGAAGTCAAGATATAACTGGAAAAGCGAAAGATTTACTCGTAAACTTTTCTCGTTCATTTATTACGCAATCCATCAAAGATGTCGCGATATGTCGAAAATGTTGATTTTTTTCATCCGACATTTGAAAAAATAACTGCATCGAAATGATGATAAAACTACGAGTAAATTTTTTCAGCCGTCTATATTTATTATATTTCTGGTAAAAGTTTACGTTAAAGTTGTTCGATAAATCTGTAATTTTAATATATTTTCCACGTTAAATTCGGCTAGTTAAAATAAAATGAATTACATCGCATCGGTAGGACGTATAATAGTACGTACGGTATAACGGGTGTAGATATATACACGAGTATAGTATAAGGGGGAAAAAGTGTTACTTAAAAAGTATAAGTTTTCAGCGAAGAAAGTGAATTATTTGTTAAGTTTTGCCCCCTTTGCGTTAGGAACCACAAAAAGGGTTCGGTTACCATGGTAACAGGGGTGTAAAAAAGCGTGAGCAAAGTACATTCATCTTGCCATGGTATTCGGTTAGCAATCCCCGTCGGGATTCGCTCCAGGAAAGCGCTGCTTAGCGACTTTAAGAAAAGGGATCAGCGGCAGAAAGATGAAAATGGAATCTATTTCTCTTCTTTCGCTTTTCCACCCCTTTGCAACTTATTTTATACAGTGAAAACTCGACGAAGCGCACAAGACAATAAAATAAATTTTCCCGAAATTTACGCCTCACTGTTTTCAAAGTATTAAATCGCGCTCTCGGCACAAGTTGCTATTAACTTAACGGCCATGTATTTTTGAAACGAGATTCAAATGAGAAGGGATGTTAATTTCGCGCGCTCGAAATTCGCCCAGAATAATGAGAGAGGGAAAAAAAAAATTTCTTCGACTAAGCTTACGTATACATACAATACATACATACCGTGAGATCTTTTTTCATGTAGAACATCTTCGCGTAATTCTTCTTGTAATATATCCAGCTGCGTGTGATGGTGGTTGGCTGTTCTCGAAGGCGTACAAAATGGCGAAGCGCTAAATTCGCCAAAAGCTGTCGCCGATGTTAGGTAATTGTTACGATCTTGAAGGGCCGCCTTTGCTTTCTCTACCGATTGTTTCAATTGCTGGAAGGTTGAATTGCAAGCGAATCTGTACGCGCAACCGGTTGTCCAGTCGGCGGGCGCTGACGATGGACTCAGACATTCTTCCGTTTTGATTGTTGGTCCGGAACCGACTCTTTTTAAATCTAAAGCGCTGCCATACGAACAGGAACTCTCATACATACCTTTAGCAAAAGAAACAAAAAAAAAAACAAACTATTAGCCTAACAAACTTTTATACACGGGTGTTGGTAGATAAGTAGGTAGGTAGCCTAGGTACCTACTTAATACCTAAAACAACCCAATGTGCTAAAATTTTTTTTTGTTTTTTTTTGTTTTTTTAATTTAACACTTTCGAATACCTCTAGAATATTATAGATAAACTCTGGCGAGATCGAAAGCGTTGCTAGAACGAGCGAATTAATTACAAACATTGTGCCACGTTAGCATATAAAAGGGTTCCTTATCTTTCTACAAACGGGGTTTTCAGCGTTGTTTAAAATACGAGGGTATTTTGATTTATTGGAATACTAAAATGAATTTTCACAACCAGAGTAAAATGCTTATATCCTATACGAATGGTGAAATATATTCGTAGATAAACATATGAACTCGCTAAACGAAAATCCCCATATATTCACCTAGTTTTAGAAAATTTCGTTCAAACGGCGCCAAAAATATTAATTTTTTGGTAAAATTTGCCGACTAAGGAATTTTTACGCTGCGCTGTCTCAAACGTAATATAAATCAACCACATTTTGTACAACTTTCTAAACAACAAGAACAGAGCAGAGTAATGCTTAAATCACAAATCATACACTTACGACTGCCCGACTAAAAAAAAAAAAACCTGCAATCTACTTAATTTCGTAGCAAAAAAAAAAAAAAATTCATCGAATAAACATCTGGATCGAGTTCAAATAACCATATTTTCGATCTTCTTATTCGCATTACATATACACAACGTATACGTATACGAGTAAAAATGTGGGGCCGCTTTCACAACGAACATAAATTCTCAAAGATTCCCCTCGTACGATACACACATAGATATAAGTTATACCATATACTATATGACATTACATATATATATATATATTTTTTAGGATATTTTATATTTTAACGACTTGCGTGAAATTCACCGAATAGGGATTTTTTGTGCGAAAGAAAAAAAAAAGCCTGAACCTTCTTCGGCCGGAAAAATGTCCACCACATAAAGTTAATATACCGTATATGAACGGTTTAATGCTTTTAGCTAACGCCAAAGGCCATTTTTCCATCCAACCGAAAAACAACGAAGACCTTTTATCATTTTTTTTTTCAACTTATAATTTTATGTCCTTATTTTTTATAACGTGTTTCCTTATTTAATTCTTTTTCATCGATGATTTCTTTTTTTCAGACATATTTTTTTCTCTTCTCGGTATGCGTGTATCGTTGCATACATGCACGATAGGCTTACAACGATTTGTTGCAGATATTTAGATAAATATTAATCGAACGTATTTTCAAATATGTTAGTATATTGTATAATTAATGAATTTAATTCGATCGAAGTGTACAGTCAACGGCGAGCATTTAATCTGTTTTCAAAACTATAGAAAAAAATATTTACCAAATGATTTATTACGCAATAAACGCAAAATTTACAGCATGACAAACCAATGAAAAATTTTATCATCATTAACCATAAATGAATATTAAATAGAAATTTTCGCCGACCCGGAACTTAATATCTATTCATCATCACACCTCAACTTCTCCCCTAATGACATATTTTTTCGTTATACTAAACTTTCTTGCAGAACGTAATTCTCGTCCTATGCATGGCTACTATTTCGTTACCCATAGTTAGGTGAAGAAAAACCGAAAATGGAGATGAATTACAGTATTTTTATAAACTGAGAGATGGCTGATATAATTTTTTTTTTTTAACTCGATTAGTTATTTATTATGAATTTTTGTATTTTGTTACTTATTCCGCTAATATCTATCTACCATCTATCTGACAAGCTGGTATAATTGATACAACATTTTATAGATCGTAAAGTACACATTACATGCCAGCAGATAAATAAGTAGTACAAGGAATATTCATTTTGTATTGATAACTCGTCGATTATCACACAATATTTGAAGCCTCTTGTGAGAAAAACAGGTGGCTAGGTACATATAAATTTATCAGTTTGGGAAATTTTATTGAACAATCGCTGACCATTTTATTTCATTTTACCGTTCATGATTTTTCTTGTAAATAAATAAAGATAAGAATAAAAGGCCTGATAATGCTTAAATCGTTGAAGCTTCGACAGGAAAAATTGGACATGAAAAATAAAAGACAAAAACATAATGCTACAATATTATCATCTGGGAAGAATTTTTCGAAAAATTAGAAGAAATCGAAAATGAAATAAAGTTTGAGCAAAGCGCACAGGCGCGGATTTAAAAAGGAGCGCAGGATGTTGAATTAACCCCCCTCCCTCCAGAAAATTTGTCCGTGTATGATGAATATCTGACAAATGACTAAAAATTTTTTAAATCAATGGGAATTTTTAAAAATGTTCAAAACATTATGAAAATTGATGAAAATGTTGAAATTTAGTAATATCTCGAAACGAGTCTGCTAAAAATCTTGATGTCTATTCTCGTAAAACCTACAAAATTGAAACTAAAACTTTGAAAAGTGCACCTTTTATTCATTAAAAATATGCATTTTTTCAAAATTTCGCCCTCGCTTCGCTCGGGGTATTCATACATTTCCATTTCACACCAAAAATTAAGCTTCCCAACCTCAATAATAACATTTTTAACCAGCTCAAATGTAAATATTCATTCAATTCATTCTGGTGGCTTAGCCACTCCCCTCTCCCCCCAAACCAAATCACCAAACTCTGATTATGGCGCAGCGACTAAATGTCAAATGTTACTATTTATGTTGAAATTTAATTATTCCGCAATAAAACTTTTTTTTCAAATTTCTGAGAAGGACGACCAAAGCCCGTATGTCTTATCCCTGAGATGTGCGAATACTTTCGTGTAAGTCGTGTACCCAACAGTTCTCAAAAGCCTCCCATTAATGTATAAAAAAATTGATATGCAAATTGACATGATACAAAAATGTACACGATACACTTCGGTTAGAGGGGGAAAGAGGAGCAGGAGGAAGAGGGGTCAGAGAATATTTGTTTAATTTAAAAATATACATTCGGAGAGGGGCAAAGGCAAAAATTTTACAAAATTTTCAGGATAAAGGGTCGAAAAGACTTTTTAGTGTAAAACATTTTTGATAAGGTTGTGCATTTTCAATTATTATTAGAAAAATTCTCAAAATTGAACTTATGAAAATATTAGAAAATTTTGAAATGAAGACATACGATTTTGCGCCTTTCAAAACTGGTCGCTGGGAGCAAAAAGTCTATACATTTTGCAGAACATTGGTAAGAAAGTTGGAAATATATGAGTCGAGTTCTGGATATTTTCATAAGTTTGCAAGGAAAATGCAGCTCATTGTAACGCCAGGTGTAGACCTTTATCAGACAATTAATAGGGTGTGTATGATGCAAAAGTCAAAATTTTCAGTTTTTCAAAATTGATAAAAACAAGTTTTATTTTTAAAGAACGTGTTTTGAAATTTTTCCAACTGAAAAAAAATGCATTTCGACATTGCAACGCAGCCAGTTTTCATGATTTTTAATTTTTTGATAGTTTAAATTATTCTGAAAATACCATACCGATTATTAAATGTTTCTTCACCTTTTGTCAGGATTACAGTTATTCAAAGAAAAATAGGGTTTATGAGGCTAGAAATCTAGCAAATAATATCGACAGTGTACCAAAAAAAGTGCCAATCGGGGCTTTTTAAAAATCATCAAAAATTTGCAGCGAATGAAATGAGAATTGAAATGAGCTAAGCTACAAAAATACGTAACGTACAATATATCCTATATTTTTTGTACATTTTGACCTCGGTAGTTGGGATCACCTTCACTACTTATCTTTCATCTTACAAATAGATGAAGATTTAAAAATAATTAAAATTATGTCTTTCTCCGCCACACTGTCGATATTCATACTTTTATTTAATTTTTAAAGTGAATGAGCGCTTTGGAGAGGTTCATTGAGTCCAGGAGGTCAGCTTTTTCACATATCACTTGTCAGACTTCTGATCAAACGAAAGAAATAAAAAGTAGACATTTGCAAAATACATAGGTAATTTGACATCTCAAGAATCTATTCTAAAATTTAAAGCCAGAGCGAAGAGCTAAATTTCGAATCATATTTTCTGAATTCCAACTCTTATATAGTGCTCCTGTAAAATGTTTGAGGAGTCCGGAGGGGAGGGGGGCAAGGAGGAAATATACAACGTTGAGAAGCAACACCTTATCATTCTTCAATCCGAAGAAATAAAATTTTGCACGTTTAGTTTTTTAATGAAAGTTAACTAACTTTAAGAGTTTTGTCAAAATTCATTTTTCTAATTTTGACAATAATAGGGGCTCAAATTTCAACAAAGAAGTCACCCAGGTATGTAAAGAAAAATAGCCTTATCAGTCTTTCAGTACCCTAAAACGTGTTTTATTGATAGGCCTACTGATTCCTGTTCTTCTTTGATAACAAATGAAAAAAAAATCTCGGGGACTTCTTAATGCGTACAGTAAATATTTAATGTAGAACACGAAATTTCAACAATTGAAAGTAAGTAATAACAATATTCAATGATTTTTACCTCTTAATTGAGCTAATAAATACTTAAGAATGACTAAACTTTCTCTTATTCCCCTCTCATTTCTATTTCTTTCACATTTTTTTGTCATTGCTGGCGGGGTTATCGAGAGGGGGGAAAGTTGACAAATTTCATCTCCAGGCATAAGCAGGCTGGGATTTAAGGGAGACTGGGGACTACAGTTCCGTCCCCCTCCGTAAGGGGCTATTTTAGTAGAAAAATTTTTGCTCTAGCCCCACTTGGGCTGTAAATTTTTACTAATTTTTTTTATCACGGTTTTTATTTCATAATTAAGCATAAATTTTCTTATCTTTAAAATAACTCTAAACTTCGGTCAACCAGTAAGTGCGATAGTGCGAAGTTGAAGATATTTTCGAACGTAAAACTCCGCTCAAGCCTCAACAGTCCTTTTTCGGCCATTAAAAATAATTTTTCCTCAATAGTTTTCGCTCTCGCTTCCTTCGGCCATTCTCAATATTATCGCTGGAAACATCATCGTTCAAGAGGAGAAAACAGCATTTTTGTTGAAAATTTAATAATTACATTTTTTTATACCTCCTCTCCTCCCTTCTAAAAAAAGTCCATGTCACATTCTTAAACCTTGTTTGCCTCACAATTTGTTTTGAAAAATATCCGAATAAATTCATTTTTGTACCAACGTTTTGAATTTCATGTGCATACGGAATGAATGAAAAATTATGTGCGGAAGGGAGGAGGGAAAGGAAGAAAAAAAATCTAGCTAAGAAATTAACTTATTTTTGAAACCTTGGGTCATGAATTAAAGCGATCAAAATATTTCTATTGCGAAAGAAAGGTGGGTGAGGAGGGCCTCAGCTGAATTTTCTCAACACTGTCCTATGAAAAAATTAAAATTAGTTACTGAAAAATTATCCAGATAAAGTGGCCCTGCAGGTAATTCTGGCCTCTCCTAAGAAAAATTTTGTACACATTCTCCCTCCCCCTCCTCGGTTTCTTTATTTATATGCAAGAACTATATTCGTCTCAGATCTTTCAGATTTGAAATTAAAACCATAGAAAACTTTGATTTTTCTTTATGAAACTTCGATTCATGCTTATTTTGGTACTTGAAAAAATTATTTTTTGTCAAAAATTTTGCCCTTGTTTCGTTTGAGCATGTATGCATTGTGCCTTGTCTTCGTCACTCAAGAGAAAATTTGGACCCCTTTCGCCCCTAAATAATTTTTCCAAAAAAGTTAAGTTCAACCCACAGTCCCTTTTGTGCTGCTGTAATTTTCAATCTTCGCAACAACCCTGAATTGGTGGGGCAATTATTTACTTTACCACCGAAAAAAACAATTTTTTATCAATCACATAACGGTTTAAAACGCTGCAAAAAATATTACAAAATATTTTTGTGATAGAAAGGACCCACAGGAACGGATTTAAGCAACCAGGGGCTCGTTTTGCTCTGCTGCGAGTTGAAAAATGTAAACTGATTTACATAAGACAACTTTTATTTTCAAATTACTTCTTCATCAATTTTTGATACAACGATTTCTTTTCAGTGAAAAAAATTGCGAATACCCGTCTAAAGTGAGGGTGAGTATTTAATATTTTTGATCGTGAGAAACTAATCAAACTCATGCCATACCTACAGCTTTTCCATGGCTTATAATTTCAATCCTTTGATTTGGATATTTCACGACTTCCAATCCAAATAGCAGATGATATGTATGAAAAAAAAATTTCTAATTTTTTTCAATTTCTTTCTGAATGAATAGCTTCAAAAGTACAAGGTGTTTGAAACTATTGCAGGTAAAATTTAAATTCATTAGAGAATGGAAAATCCTCACATAACCAACCCATTTTTCGAAGCTCTGTACAGGTATTTTGGGGAGCCAAATCGGATGAAATTTTAAAATTCATAATGTGCTCTGTTCCTTCAGAGGTCCATCGCCAAATATTTATAGGCACGAATTATGACTTCTAAATATTTATTTTTCATAAATAAGAATAAAAAACAAATTTCGAATAATTTCACGCATAGTTATAAATAGGTATACCATATTTTTATTTATGCCTGATAAAAATGTACTGACATGAATTTTTTTAATAGAAATTGTAGAGCTGATGAAATATAGAAAATAATATTCAAATACATTTGATGGATTTTAATATGATAAAGAGTACCTTACGTAATAGACTTGTTGGAATAATTTTTGATGTCAAACTAATTATCGAATTTTATCCAGTTCAGAACTAAAAGCTATTAGATATGGTGCAATATTAGAAGTAAATACGTACACACAAAAATACAGAAGAAATTTATTCGACCAACAAGATACGAAAATTTGTCAATAAATTTTAAAATTCTGACGAAATTTTCACATTTTGAAACTAAACGCACATATTGGTTGTACAAAGATCAAAAATAATCTTACCTGATGAATGAAATTGATCGGTTTTTGTTTTACATTTCCAGTTATTGTTTTGAAAGATATTTTCCGATTCACAGAAACACATGGAATCACAACTACACGCGTGTATCAACCATCCGCAAACATATCGCAAATCGGTCAACAAACCAATGGCAAAAAAAAAAAAAGAAATAAAAACTTGTTAAGCTTAGTTTATCCAAAGTACATACACGACGGATGAAATCAACGCGTGGTTGGCGGAATTGGCGAGTTTTTCTTCAATATTATCGATAAAAATTACGATCAAAAAATTGACGAAAATTGATAGGAAAAAAAATAGAAAAACAATCGCGACGTCCCGGAAAATACTTTTTGGAAAAACGGAAGGAAATTGCGCCCTCTGATAACAACGACACTATTCTGCCACGAAACTCTTACGGAAATCCCAAAGCAAGTGGCCCGTTCCTTTACGGACGCTCTGATGACAGGGAAAACCATTAGGCTGGCAATTGCAATACCACGAAGGGGAAACGTTTATCGTCCCCGGCCCCACCATTTTTGTACCCCCGCGCCGTTATATTCTATCCTACGTGCGGCATCTTTAATGATCTGATAATTAAATTTACATCGGCTTTTTGGAAACGCGAATTTCGCGCGACGGCCAAATCAACTCGGTTATTGCATTCAGATTGGCTCGCCATTTCTGCTCGTGTTCGTGTGAAAAGTCTTGATTGGCGGAAAACGGGCGGGTAGATGCGTGCGCATCACTGTCTCATCCATAGAGGGTGAAAGTTATTCGAGATCGTCTTTTCGCGTTCGTTGCATTTCGTATTAAAAAAAAAAAAAAAAAAAAAAAAAAAAAAAAAAAGAATACACCACACAAGAATTGTTCTCTTCGATCGCGTGGCAATTAAATACATTTTTATCCAATCTCTAAAACGAAATTTTTTCGGTGGTAGGGATTGTAATTTTTTTAAACCACGACCTTGCTTTCGTATTATTTTTTATTCCTCTGGCCTATACACTTATAAGGTGTGAATTTTCATACTATGAAATTAAGGTGAAAATCAGACATCAAGTACCCATACCTGCGCATACATTTTGTTATCAGGGTTTTCAAATATCAAATAAATATAGTGCAACTGACATGACGCGAGTTCCACGTTATTTATGAGCAACATATTAGCCTTAATGTTCATGGAAAATCGAACGCCACAAAAGGGATTTGAGCGTGATTCAATGGTTACTTTAATAATGAAAATTTTTTAAATTAAAAAAAAACAATAAGGATCTGTAGCATTTTAAAATTCAAATAAACGAGGCCGGGATAAAAATATTAACAGCGGAAAAAAATACTAGGCCTAAATCTGATCACCTAATTTCAAACATGCAGCATAATTATTATTCTTTGCTGAATAATGAGATTTAAAACCGGAAATTGCTTCTAAATTTAAAATAAGCAAACTTAAGAATAATTTACTTAATAAGAGTAATAATGAAGTTACGTGAACATATTTTCATTCAACCTCTTTCTAAACATTAATTTATTCGATAATTAAAAATTAGAATTTTTAAAAAGCCTCAAGTAACAATTTCTAATGTATTCAATAATAAAAATAAAAGCCCAACATATATTCATCAGATCAAATTAATCATAAATAAATACGTACATATTCTTAATATAAGTAAACTCAAAGAGTTGAAACAGCCACGAATTTTGTCAACAATTTTGCAAAAATACATAATAATTTTTCTATTTTTCGAAATTTTAAAAATCAAATTCATTTTTCAAGTCTTTATTGCAAGCTCGTATTCAGCATAGGGTAGGAAGAGTATTTTTTTCTTCAACTCCCTTCGAAAAATTCATCGAAAACCAATTTTTAATTTACGGATAGAATTTAAGTTGAAACTTCAATAAAGCTCTTTTTGACTGTAAAGAAATCCAATTTTTTCAAAATTTTGCCCATGTTTCTCACTCGTACATATTTATTCTTCATATTTCAACACAGAAATTCGTAAAAGCTGCATTTCTAATATCATAAATCCTTTAAAAAATTTCCTCACCATGCTGGGAAGATTTAGACCCCTCCCTCTACTTTGAGAAATTCTGGCCACGTCAATTATGACGGTTAAATTTTAAACTGATGCATTTCTTGTAGATGTTAAATGGTAAAATAACAAAAATTACGCTGCAAGTTGTATCTGCTTAATAAAGCGGGTAATTTTGTATCACTGGTGAATAAAGAGGGGGTGAAAGAGGTGATTAATTTTCCTTCAATTTACTGCCCCCTTGAAAGTTTATTTACTTTTCCAGAAAAAATTTCGGGCTATGGGTCTGCTTTATTCTCCCATCACTCCTAATTCATAAATAGGTACGATAAATCAATGCTGACCCAACAAACAGAGTCAGCGAGAAGAGCATGCAAATTGTGTATTTACATGGAGCTCGCACTTTTTCAAACTCGCAAATACCTTTGAAAATTTATAAAATTAAAACGAACACAAAATTACCAAAATTCGAGCTTATTTTGGTGTTGAAGGTCTGAAAAATTCAGACCATCAGACCAGCAAGCAGTGACACAGCTAGGAATTTTTTTCGAATGGGCCACACGGGGGCCATAAAACCGATTCCATCAGACAATTATTGGTGGGGAGCGGGGGGGGGAGGCCATATCTTTTTAGAAATTAATTATTCAAATATTAATCCTTTGCTTAAAAGCAGGTTTTACCTAAGCTGAGCGAGGGTGAAAATTTTGGAGAAATAATATTTTTAATCATTAACAATTGTAATTCTGGAAATATTTAAGTAGGTAACGCATTTTTTTTTAACTCGATGACATAATTTACTGCAAAAATTCATTTTTTTGTGTGATGGGAGATGTTCTGACCCGCAAAAACTTTCCTCTCCTTGGTCTTGGGTAAGAGTTCTAATAAAGGAAAATATAAAAATTTATTATAATGGTACAAATCACATTCGTGCGAATTTGAGAGCTGAATTCCAATTCTACGTAATTTTTTGAACTTGTTAACCAAATTTTCTAGGAAAATTCATATTTTTTTACCCGTGGAAGAAGTTGCAACCACCAAACCCTCTCCCTGGCGCACGAGCCCCTGGTAAAAATTCATCAAAGCGTACCTTCGGTAGCCATTTACACAAGATTTTTGTCTGTGATATTAATTTTTGATTTTCCATCAAATCTGCTACATTTAATACTGCTTTTAAATGTTCAAGGCATTCAAAATTTTAGGGTGGTGCAGATGGGCCCAAAAATATTTTGGGTAAGCCACTACCCACTCATGCCCATCCGTAGTTACGCCACTGCCAGCAAGACCCCAGGAATTTTCTATTGAACATTTAAGACCGGGTTCTGGCTACTGCAGTCAAAAAATACGAAAGATTTAGGTTTAAACCAAGCTTGTGAGCAAAGCCGAACTGAGAGTGTACTCCCCACCCCACCCCATGGTCAAAAAAATTAAATTTTAGGGCCAAGAAATTGCGCTAATTGCTCAAATATTTTCAAATATGCAGTTTCTGACGATTAAAACTCTTTATTTTTCGAAAATTTCCGCTTTCGCTTTGTTCATGCATACGTACTTTTTCACAAACCAATCTCTTTAAAATGAAAAAATGAATCAAGCAACTTTTATATTATAATATGTTCACTTTTCAACTTCTCTTTTTACATTTTTCAAAAAATGTTTGCCTTCTCTTTGCTTAGGCAGTAGGCAATATTTTTTTTAATATTTGTTATAAAATTGAAAAAAAAATCAGTAAGAATAGATTTTTATTTTTAAATATATCGGTCTTATACGAACTGAATTTACACCTTTTAGCAGTGCCTATTCAAGGAAAAGAGTTCAGTAAATTACTGAAATTTTATTGAGCATAAGAGGTATGATATAGACAAAAACTCCTTTTGGTCAAAAATTGTTAACCGGGGTCCGCACTCGCTCTCGCCGGCCCTGCCAACAAAAAAGGAACAGGTTTATAAGTTCAAAAACATTTTGAAAAAATTCTAACACACCCAACAAAACCGTTTTCAAAGAATGTTTTCTAATACCTAGGACCTTTTAATTGATTGCATTATCGTTGCTAATTATTTTGTAATAAAAATGATTGGGGGAGAGGGGGAGGTTTCCTCAATATCAAATATGACTCAAATGAATGTATATTAACTTTCTTTTTAAACAGTGGATTTTCGTTTTGTATGAAAAGAAAAAAAATTTACATTGCCTATTTCTCTTACTTTATTCAGTCATTTCTATTTGTATTGCGACTGTAATGATGAAATAGGCAGACAACCATTAAAGTACACGCGTACAACAGACCAAGGTAGCATTGTAGCCAAGAGTTTTCAAATAGGGAGTCCAAATTTTCTTCGTGTAGAAAAAGATGGCGAGGGAGGGGGAGGTGGTTGATAAAAAATGTTTGTAAAATATTTACAATATAAACAGGTCAGTTTTTTTTTTCGAATGTCAACTCTCCAGGATAAAGTAGAATTTCTTGATGTTTTGTGGGGGAAAAGGTTTCAAGAAATTTGGTTTCAAATCTAACAACGATTCTCAATTTTTCGGATCTCTATAAAAAAATAACTTTTAGCATTTGATAACAATTGAACAGGTAGAAATGAATTCAACATAACTGGCACGTAATAATTAAATGTATCAAATATTTGATCAATTTGGTAGACTCAATTTTTTCAAATAACAAAAAAATGTTTCAAAAATGTGTTAAAATTTTGTAAGCACATGCATCACATTATTACACACACTCAATTAATTCATTGTAAACATATATTTCTAGTACATTTTCTCATCATTTTTTCAACCTCACACACTGACAGTTGATTACCAAGAATATGAATTCGATGTACTCGAAACATTGAAGAGAACAGCATAGCAATCCTGTACTTATACTTCGTTTATAAAATAACTTTTCAAGTTGAATCGAAGAAATCAACTACTTTTACAATTTTATCGATGATAATACTTGTAGTTACTGGAATACTCTTTAAAATGGGTACTGATGTTTTTTTAGTGACACATTGATATTTGAGGTCCAGTTGGATTTACTTATACCATAACATTCATTTTAACGAGTAAAACTGATACGCCAAAACAATTTATTTATATTTTTTATCTACAATTTTATGAAACAATTTCTTTCTTTCCGCTTTAATCCTCGTTAGTTTTGGCGGGTAAAGATTCTGAAAGATAAATTACGTGAAATACTAGAACCATAATTCTTGCACAAATACAGCGAGAACGCGCGATAAAGTTTTAAGCGCAAATGTTTTCCAACTTTGTTTAATAATAAAACTTTGCAAATTAATTTCAAAGTTCACATTTCGTTAATGCACTAAATATTATCGCAAACGCGCAAAAGTTAAAAGTAATATGACGATGAAGTTTTTGAATTTTGACTCATCTTATAATAACGTAAACTCGTACACTTATACATACGAACGACCGAACGAACGAGTGATAATCTGAAATTCCACCTTAAAAATATTAAGGAAATCGTCTTATCGTAAAACATTGGTCATTTAGGTTTTAAATTCAATCAAATAAGTTGAAATTCAAAATTGAAATATTTTTCTATGCGTAAAACGTACTGCACATAAATGAAGGTACTATTAAGCGTCTGCATGACTTTCTAAAATTCAATCTAACTGAATTAATTCACTTTAAATCTACGTTTCCACTCAATACCACTCGAAATTTTTATTGTACCTTGTCATGTATCCCTATTCAAATGAAATATCTACTTCAACGAAGTACATTGCTATGTACTTCCGCCAGCCGTCAAAATACAACACGTATCCGAAATTTTGCACATGGTGAAGTTGAAAAAGAAAATCAAATCAAAGTATCAAACATCATTTCATTTAATTTCGATTGTTTAGTAAATTAGGCTGTTTTGTTCGTTTAGCTGTACTAACAATAGATTAAGCAGTGACACATATAAGTATGCCAAGTCGGTTTCGTGACTTTGGCAAATTTAAGTAAATACTTTTTTGTAACAAATTTACATTTTGAGCAAAAAAATTATCGAAAAGTATATGCAGATTCTCAAAGAAAAATTTCAGGCAGGCCTAACAATTTGTAGCATAAGGAATTATTTACAAAATCGTATGCCACATTATATGTGCGATCGTAATACACCTAAGGTAACTAAAAATTAATATATATAGGTAGTTTAGGTAGGTAGGTAAGTAAGTAAGTAAGTAAGTAAGTACGTACGGAAACATCCATCATAAACAAGTACAAAATTAAAATTTTTGTAGAAAAATGGATTTACGTTGAAACCACAATTGATAAATTGTAATCCTTCAACATCAAAGATTTGACATTTTCGAGCTAGTAGGCTTTTAATATTCAACATATGGCTGGGTCGTATTTAGGTCCATATTTTATCGTTTTCATGTACCCGTTAAGAATAGTATTTTTCGTATGGCTTTAAAAAGTAGGCTCATTAACAGGGGAAACTGCTCAACTGTCTGCCTCCGATTGGAACAAAAATCAAGCTGTTTGGAAAGAGCATGTTGAAAAAAAACGGAACTTAATTTTCAACAGCTGACGTTTATTTTTGGATTTTTGGTAAACGTTTGAAAATTTATACTAACCATCTATCTATACAGCTAATGAATGAAGCAAAAATACAATTTTTCACAAAACATGTTATACTGAAATCATGTACAGAGAAAATTCGGTTATAGCCTTGACATTGACCTCACGAATCGCTCTATTTGATTTCGCGGACGATTTCGGAGGCTTCATCAGAATTTTTAATTTTTAATTTTATTAGATTGGAGTATTTTTTTTGTTTGATAAAAACTTATTTACTGCTCAATCTGGGCATCTCAACTAGATCTATCAAATGTTTTGGGCGTTCTGGAACCGTCGGGAAATTTTTTTTTTTATACTAGGCGTGTATGATTGCAAGATTTTTTACGTCCAATGTCAAGGAGGTTGTGAAGGCGAGGAATTAAATTTGGTGGTTCACGCTGATTCCATTGATTAGGATGAGAATTATTTTCATTCCAACAAATGAGTCCCAGCTTGTTAGTGGGGTTTCGAAAATATTCAGGTTTTGTCTTCCATGTTTTAGAGATGGGCAAAAAAAAAAAGATGTTGACTTGAAATGGGTTCAGAGTTACAAAACCGCCATATTGATTTAGGGGTTTTGAGATATAAATAAGTATGGAAGGCATGTGATGATTAGTTTTTTTCAAGGAAGAAAGAGTTTTTTGTGGAGGAAGAGCTTGTTATTTATTTTGGAATTCCATGAATTTTGCTAGTTCGATTGTTGACAATAATTCAAGATGTTTTTGGTGTCATTAGGATTTGAAAGGTGTAGTGGAGTAGGGCTTTCGGCAGTTTTGCAGATTCATCTACTTTTTCGTTTCCATCGATATCTACGTGACTTATTTCTGTGATATTTTCAAAATGTCCCAGAACGATCGAAAATCAACTTAGGCATTTGAAAAAATTCTTCTAATCGGCTCCTAGAATTTCCAACCAGACAGGTGAAAAATTTATTTATAGACTTTTTTAAATTGGAGAAATAAAAAATTGATTGAAAAATTTACAATTTGAATACGCGCGAACAGTTTTCAATTAAAATTTTATCATCCTCTATCAACCTTTCGAATCGATCTGTCGCATTTTGTAGGGATGTCAGTTTTTCCAGAATTTTAAAAATGTCTATGAATTGCCAGGTATGAAGTTTCACCAGCTGAAAATTTTATAGACCCATTCCACAGATCATAGTAGTTTTCCTAGAATTTTTGAAATTCCTACATGTGTCGGTAGTGGTTGTACTGGGAGCGGGAAGATTTTTTACCAAGTTAATTTAACACCATTTTTCGATTACCGTACATTTTCCCGAATCCATTCGCTCGAATAACAATTACCCAAAAGACAAAATCCCGAAAAAATTTCCCCGAATCAAAAATTCCGAATGCTATCCCAAAAACCTGAACTCTAGTATATTTTAATACAAAAAAAAAAACTAAATCGATTCAAATATTAAAGTTTTATCTCTTCTAAAAAAAAATCATTGCAATTTTCGTGAAATATTATAATTATGGGAATTGAAAAAAGGAATGTTTTTGTCCTAATCAGTATCAAGGGTGGGGGGAGGGGGTGAAGTGAGGTTGAAAAGTTGACACCAACAAAAAGCAGATCTGGAAAATGTACCAAATATACAAACCAAACTCCAACTTCTTAAATAAATTTGGAAACGGGCGGGAGGAGTTGTATGAGAAAAAGATTCAGAAAAAAATAAAAACGAACCAAAAAACTACATTTTCAGGGCCGTTAGTGTTTGGAATGCGACTGAAGAGTTGAAAGCCCCAAAAGACAAATCTAAGGCCCTTACTAAATCTACATATCAAGTTTCAAGGAATTTATTCGAAGAACAAACTTTAACAATAAAAAAACCACATTTTCGGTCCTGCGAGGAAGTGCAATCGTCTGAAAAGTCAAAGCCGCCAAAGGGCACATCTATGGCAAATATCAAATCTACATACCAAATTTCAACTTCCCAGCTCAATTTAGAGGAGAAATAGGGGAGGATAACCTTTTTTCGAAGTCAAAAAGGGAGAAACCCTCATATCACCCCTCCCAATTGAGCTAGGAAGTTGATTTTTCGGAAATGCTATACAACTTTGGATTGTCTATCGATTGGCTCAAAAAAAATTCTTTGCAATTTTAGTCCATCAGCGTTCTCGCTCCTAAATTTGGGCACAACTGGATTTTAACCAGAGGTCATCCCCACTCCAGAATATCGAATTCGACGTCAGTCTAAGCCCTATTTGCCAAATTTGATCGATTTTGGTCGGTATGAAGCTAAGCAAATAATTTTTCAGTTTCGAGAAAAGAAATAAAAATAAATATCTGACATGGCTAAAAATGGTGGCAATGGTCTTCTAGGATCGTAAAACGGATTTTTTTGATATTCCTCCCCTCATTAGCCGTAGATCGATAGACCCTAATAGCCTGGTTTTCATTGACAATAAGACATAGAAAATCAGTCTGAAAACCGATACAAGAACGTCCAGTCAGATTGGACAACTCAATGATCTCAAAGTTCACACTCATTTCTTCATTAACCATATTGCACTTATTTCCGAAATTAAACACCTGCATCAGATAATACGTAGGTTTAAATCTCCAAGGTACGTGTGGTTTTTGTATATAAAAGAAAGAACATGGAATGAAAATTTTTTTTCCAAAAATTTCATCATTTTATGGTAAAATAATTTCCTGCAATTTCTGTTTCAACTACCGCACAACGATACTTAAATGACACAATTTCCAAATATTCGAAAATAAATCGCTTAAAATTTTTTTTTCAAATGTTCAAATTTTAGGCCGAATTCAATTTGAAATTATTTTTTTCCAACGTAAGACTACTACAATAGCAGACAAATCCGACTCATCGCATAATCACTCCGAAATACATATGAGATTCGGGTGCAAAAACAAAAAATTCACCGCACACACGTCGAGATTTCATCGTTGAAAAAAAAAAAAAAGGGAAAACAATACATCGATAACAACAGTGTACGTATTAGCATTTCATACGAGTATTCACCCTTTATTGCATTGAAACACATAAAAAGGAAAAAATAAACATTATATCAGCTACACATTTATATTTTTAAAAAACGGATCTGATTTGAAATTAGTAGCGTCATTTTTTAATTTATTATGGAAATATTTTTCGAAAAAAAAAAAGAAAAAATACGCCACGTTCAAACAAAAGCGTTTTCAAAATAAAAATAACCGAGAGGGACAGAAAAAGTTTATTAGTATTTAAAGCGTCGCTAGAGCAGGAAAAGGTACATTTATTTGACATAGTGCTTTTATTGAATCATCGTCGAGAAAAAAAATGAAAGGTGATCGGGGGCGTCGGTACAATTTGTAATGAATTTTGTTGACATTTTCAAACGCCAACTTCATTGTTGTTATTTGATAAGTTGATTTTTTTTTGCCATCGCGAAACCCCCCAGTAATGTTTTTATATACTGATGACAGGTCACTTCATTTTTTTTTTTTTTCACAATAAAAATATCCGATTTTTATACTCGGCGAAAGGCCGATTTCCAACGTCAACGTCTTCCTGTCGTATAATTTCAGTATTTTTGTTTTTGCAAAATCTCGTACCCCGAAAATCGTATAAATAGCAAAGTAGATATGTATCCTATCGCATTCGTCGGAGCGGTATTTTTTTTTTCGAAATAGAAAAAAAAAAGGTGAGTCACGGAACGAAAACGAGACTCATAAATATCGGCAATATGATAATTAATTGACAGCGGCCCGTCATTAAAATAATGGATAAGTTGCGTGCGTTTTACTAAGTGATAATGCACCTATTACGGCCCCTTTTTGCATGCGGTTAACCCCAACTGTACAATAACACGCTTTGAATCATATTTTTTTACATTCAAATTCAAAGTACAAGATAAACGTTTGGTAAATCAGCATGTAAATTCTATATTGTTTTTATTAATTTTATCAGTCAATCAATCAACAAGAACGTTGTTTCGGCAGTGCGAGTAGACTACGCGATATAGGCGAGTGCGACGTGAGTAAAAATCAAAAATCAGTCCAACCATTTTGGAAGCATAAAAAAAGTACAGGCAACTTTTCGTAACACATCAGAAATACTAATTTATTAACTTGTACGGTACGTAAAATTACGTAATACACGATTTCGGTGCAGGAAAAGCTTCGAAAGTATTTTCGGCTATTTTCTCACCACCGTACGTACGTATACGTACATAACATACTCGTAGATATGTACGGTGACTTGTAAGAGCTGCGCATAATAATAAAATCGTTCCCAGACATTTAGCCCCCCTTGACACGACGACGTTCGCTATTCAAGTGTCGTACAAATCGTTAAATTTTTTTACGTACATACGCGAACACATAACCGAGCTGGCGTAGTACACAGTAAATAATGTCACATGGGGGGTTGAAGAAAGGCAACTTGATCAGCCTAGCGGAACTGGAGTCACAATTCAATATAGACCACCCGTAACTGATAGCGCGGAGATCATCCAACCCTATAAATTAAATCATCCCTTGCGAAACGCAACCCTCTTGCGTTGGATGAAACCAATTGTTGGCGCGCGTCGCGATACTCTTTATCGTCTAGCGATTTATGTCGTCGATTTGCTGCTGTACAGATTTTGACTGGTACCAACGCCGAATCCCCCGAATCTCTCTGTATAGCGGTCGTGTTCTCGTCCTGTACAGTTTCGCTGATAAGAAACGAAAGCTAATTAAGTTGTACTGATTATAAACTATGTACGATCCCGCCTTCGACGACGCATATGCACCCAGTCAATTCCATTTCGCTTATCAGTAATCTTCCGTTGGCTCGAGATGTGTGTTTTTTTAATCGTTTGTGTTAGAATGCAGCGTGTTGGGGAAGGGAGGGAGGGTTCATCGTGCTTCGGTGGAAAAGAAAGCTTGTACGTGTGATTCGTTCGCAATCTCGTTCAACTTGCCCAAGTACTCGTATACAAAAATTATTTCAAAATATGAAGGAAGTATGAGAGTATGAGGAGCGGTGGTAGTTTATTTTCGAAATAAATCACTGAATTTTTTGAAAAATAATTTTTTTTCCCCAAAATTTTGCTCCTTTATCTCTATAAATACACTTTGCTATCGTCAATTCTATAAACTAGTTCAATTTGAAGGGGAGACATATGCGCCATAAACTCGAAAACCAGAAAAATCATCCAAAAAATTACTTTCTACGGGTTGGAGAGAGGGTAATAGGAATGAAAAGTTGAAATCCCCTCCCCAACAGGCAGACGTAAGAGTGCTACTAATTGTAAACTAAATTTCAACCTACCAAATCAATATAGAGAAATGAGATATTATGTGTGAAATAGGGCGTTTCAATTTTAGTTTTTTTTTTTTCGAAAATTTCGGGTGGGGGAGATGAAAAAAGTTTTGAATTGACGTCAAATGAACGTGGTAAACCAATGAAATTTTTTTGAATTTCTTTTTGAAATATTTCTATTTATTATATTATAAAAACTTATAAGATTTCGTGTATTTGCTTCATTACCTCAGAAAAATGACTAATAATTGATTTTTTACATTTTTAAACAGGGTTTTGGAGCCCCTAAAAAGCGAAAAAAATTTCGAAAAATTTTTTGGTCTCATGCAGTCTACTATGACACGTTAGCAGTAAAAAAATCGAAAGAATGGATTTTTTTTGATGACTATGCAATTTTCGAAATTTAAATTCAAAACAGAATGGGATAAGGGTCAAGTTAAAGACCATAAATTTTTACCACGTCCGTTTGACCTCATTTCGCAAATTTTTTCCATATGTCTCTTCAACATTTGAAAAAAAAAAATTAAAATTAAAACTCTTCAAGTGGAACTGGTTTTTTTCAAGGTTCCAAGGAGGAAAAAACCTCCTTACATCTCCTCCTAAATGACGTTGGAGGCTCATTTTTGGATATATTATATACTAAGAACTATTTTTTCAACTATAATTTCTTCGCACCCTCTTGCACTGAATTTGCATACAACTAAATTTTTGCCCAAAATTATACCCTTTCATACATATCACATTGATCGACAATTTAAACGCAGTGGCCAAATTTCTGCGATTATAGTTGGTATAAAGTCAAGTAAATAATTTTTAGTTTTAGGAAAAATCGAGAAAATAAAATGTAAAAAATGAATATTTTACATGTTCAAAAATGGTCTTAATGATTTTTAGTACAGTCGCAAAATGCATAAAAATGGAGGTTCGCTCGATCGCAGTGCTAAAAGCAATCTCATGATCGATCCTTAATCTAGAGACGAGAAGAAAAAAGGTAGCTGGGATGCTATTTCTTTACGCCCTTCCTTCCAGGAACCATCCTCCTTTCTCGGTTCTAATCATCGTATTTTAATTTTTTTTTACCTAAATTGCAGCTCAAACAGTGTTAAATATTATATGTTATTATAAAAATTTTGAAAAAATGCCCCTGGAGGATAAACTTTCCAAAAAAGGCTAAAAAAATGCTTGATTTTCGATTTTTTTTAATTTTTTAGAAAAATTGAAACTTTATATTTGAATGATGCGCAAGGTAACGAAATGAATTATTTTAGAAATGGCGCAATTTTCTTGACCCGCCTTTCTTCGCCTCTGCTTTTCAGAATTTCATTTATGCAAGTAATATAAGTGAAACCTACCATTTGAAAAATGCTCAAAGTAACCAAATGACTTGATTTAGGCAGAGTGTCTTTTTACTGAAATCACCTTTCTGCCCTATGAGCTCACGTCCCCCCTGTCCCCCCTTTCCAGGTTATTTTTCATATTCGGTTCTATTCATCTTATTTGTTTTTTTTTCTTTCTAAATGTAATAATGATTTGAATTCTGCAAATTTTTAATCATGATAAAAATGTCAAAAGTGTACTCCGCTCTTGTAGAATATCTAAAATAGCCTCTCCCTTACCTTCCCTTCCCTTCCTCCAAAAAGTTCAATGTTTCAGTATTTGTATTTTTCGTAAAAAAAATCAAAAAATCAAAAACTGAGCACTTTTTGATCTTTTTTGGAAAATTTACACTCCAGGGGGGCCTTTTTGAAAAATTTTTATAACAACAAAAAATGTAAAGCACTTTTTAAGCTACAATTCATGTTTTAAAAAAATTAAAATACAATGATTAGAACTGTCGTAGCGAGTATGTGAAGAAAGGTGGATGGTTCCTGAGCGGGGGGGGGGAGGAGCGTCTAAAAAAATGACATCTGAGCTGAATTTTTTTCTGTTTCCTTCTAGATTAAAGATCAGTCATCAGATCGCTTTTAACAGTTCGATCGAGCAGAATGTAATTGGCGATTATACTATTTATAGGACCCCAAAATGGGATTTGATAACATGAAATCCTGCAATATCTTCTGAAAAATCCTTATTCCGAAAGTTTTAAATTCATTTTCAGAGAGATGTTCTCATTTACCTAGTCTTTGGTGAAAGTGATGATGAAACCAGACATTATTTAAACTCCAAAACGAGCCGAACAATGAGAATTTTGTCTGTTTGCACGGCTTCGATTTTCTGTTAGGATAATTCAATTGTACAAATGAAAATTTTCCTCAATTATCATGGTCTCTAGTACAACGAACGCGGTCTTGATTTAGTCATTATGATGCATTGGTCACGCTCAATATTCGGCCGTGGGAGAACTTCATCAAATACTACCGTAAAAAATTACTACCCTGTGCAAACTCACCCTCACTCATTCGCATGATGTTTCTTTATAATCGTTTTATTCTCTCGCCTGCTTTCGATGCTTCATCATTTTCAACTAACTATTATAGGTTATAAATATATACTACGGTTTAACTAACAGGATACCTAATAAATACTACCCAGTACCTACTACCTAGCTACCTACTTACATATTCGTACGTTGTATGGGCAATACTGGCTGGAGAGAGTAAATTGTCAAACGACGTAAGATAAAAAGGGAAATGTGGGAAAGGGAAGCCTCAAAATCTCAGAGTATTAAATACTCTCAAACTGCCAAGTATTTTATTTTTCTGCTCTTATGGGTGATTATTAGGGCGTTTCAGTTTCAAGTTTTTTTTTCGAAATTTGACTCTCACCGCCATCTTTTCTGCTTAAAATTTCAAAATTTGCATGAAATATAATAAAAAACATTTTTTCCTTTCTTCAATTTTTTTTAGCATTGACGTGTCACACACAGCAGATTACTTTAGTCAAAAAAAAAAAAGTTTTCGCGATCTTTCTTGTCTTTCAGGGCTTTCATAATCGTGTTAAAACATGGAATAATTCATTTATCTTGAATTTTATCCGAGTAATAAGGTAAAAATATGAAATCTCGTCATTTCTAATAACGTAATAAATTAAAGTATTTTTTTTTGCTTTCATACCTCAAAAAAAGTCAAAATAAACTTTTTTTGGTCTCATGTGTGGTCTGTTATGACATATTGATACCAAAAAAATCCAAAAAAAACTAATTTTTTCATTTTTCATGTAAAATTTGAAATTTTAAACCAGAAGAGGGCTGAGTAAGGGTCAAATTGGAGACTTCAAATTTTTATCACGTTCATTTTCACAACATCCTCCCTCCACTTTTGACAAAAAAATAAAATTTAAACATCCTGGTGGTGATTATCGAAGCGCATCCATGCCATATTTAGATATATCTACACTTTCTATACTTGACTAATTTATGTGAATCTACGTAAATTCAGGTGTACTTGCTTCGCTCTATAACTTCTGAACAATGATTTTTTTTTCTTTTTTCAATGTCATACTATTCAAAATTCAAAAGAAATGCTCTTCCCGGGTAAGAGTTCACATTTATTTTCTTCATTGTCAGAAATTTATTAAAAAAAATTGTTGAGAATACCATAACAGGAAATTTCTTATAATGTCCCAAGATATAATATATATTTTGGGTAGATCCCTAAAAGTTGGTAAAACGCGCTAAAAAAATCAAAAATTTTTATTTTTGCTCCTTTTTTCATCGAAATTATCTTAAACTTAAACAAAACTGGCATAAATGAAAAATGCATGTCAGGATACTCGCATAGGTCAAATTACCCCGAATTCAAATTTCTAAAATATAATTTTAGTAAACTAAATATTAGAAATCGGAAATTCACAATAAAATATGTAGAGGTAATGTGGACTGCAAATAGTTCAAATCTAGGGTCAATTTTTTTATCTGTTCGGTTCAATATAATTCTTCTGTGATTTTGGAGAAATAAAACATACACATAAAAAAATTCAATTTCAGATTTCCCCTCTGAACAATAAAAATAGCGATGAAAAAAATTTTAATTTTAGTAAAATTTAGAATATCTTCTGCTAAAACCCTCATTTTGTAATGAAAGCAATTTTAAGGGAAGAAAATTTTTACTTTTTCACCATCTGAAAATTTTTTCACATAAAAATTCAAAAACTAAAAATACTAACCCGAAATTGACTCCCTCCCTTTGATTAAAAATTTCACATATTGAACTGATTAAAAAATTTTTTTCAATTTATTTCGATCATGTATTGCCTGGATTCGACACATTTGTACCATTGTACCATAATCGTACCTAATTCTAAACACAAGAAGATGTTTTTACGGCGAACCGCTTAGGCAATTCTATTAACGTGTATACTTTTGGTCGAGTGGAGTATTCATCATCATGGGCGAAAATTTTTTAATAAAGAGCAGTTTTCAAATTTTTCACCACTATAAAATAATTTTCAACCTAATTATCTTAAATATTCTGTAATTTCTTTCACAAAAAACCTACAAAATTTACGTTGAAACTTCAAAAACATATCCTTTTTATTCACTAAAAATAGCGTTGTTTTAAAATTTTCGTCCTCTCTTCGCTCAGGCATTTATACAAATCATTTATCTGAGTTTAAAACAAAAACTGCCCTTCTGAACCCCACCCCTCTCTTTAGAAAAAACAATTTTAGTCGAGTCAAATAATATACATATTTATCTTTTCTTTTTGCTTCACTATGTTGAGGGTTTAGCTCCTACAGATCGAGCGATTAAATCCCACCTGTAGAATTATAAGTGGGGGTAATAAGCCTGAAAAGTTGAAACTCACAAAAAGTTCACCTAGTTCGGCTACTAAATCTACACGTCAAATTTCAATTTCCTAGCTTAATTGTGGGACGCGGATGTAGGGAGTTATGCAAGGGAGGAACTCACTTTTTTTTAAGTCCAAAAACAGAAAAACCACAATACCTCCCTTTCTAATTGACGTAGAAGACCAATTTTTAGTATGCAATACAGCTTTTAATTCTAGAGCTGAGCTGTGCATCCGCAAGGAAAATTTAATCAACATAGATAATAACGATTCGTTAAGATACTTCAATCTTTAATGATACAAAGAAAAGAAGACTTCGGTTGCACAAAACTAAACCTACGAATTAGGATTATTTAATTGCTAATTAAAAGTGAAAAAATTTGTACAATCTTTTCTCGCCCAAAAGACAGGGATGTATCCAAAAATGGCGTAACGAGGAAGTGGGTTCCTTTTTTCTGGGTATCATTTTTTGGGTTTGAATTTATAAAAATTAATTACATTGTATGTCGCAGCGAAGTGAATGCGAAATTTTGAAAAATGGACATTTTCAATGATCAAAAAGTGCTTTTTCAGTGGTTTAATGAAAAAAATCAGCATAAATGTAAAAATGTAACAAGTTTTTCAGCCTCAAATGAGGGGGGAAGGGGGAGTCCACACACTTCCTTGGGAACTCTTCCGCCATAAGATGGTTATCCAGCATCCTCTACTAATTAAGGCAGCCTAAGGGCCTGTCAAAATAATTCTTACTCATATGATACCTATATTAGGGTGGAGTAAAAAAAAAAAATACCAAACTCACCATACAAAATATTGTTACACCCCCTAAAAATTGTGAACGACCCGG
The DNA here is from genome assembly GCA_900060175.1 of Ferrisia virgata. Lineage (NCBI taxonomy): Eukaryota > Metazoa > Arthropoda > Insecta > Hemiptera > Pseudococcidae > Ferrisia > Ferrisia virgata. Next base: position 26,523 of record FIZR01003009.1, read on the forward strand.
GTCACAGTGTTAAAAAGATTTGATTTGAGTTTCTGCGTCTACCTAGCGCATTTTCTGTTCGATCCGAGACCACTTTTGGCCCTCTACTAGCGGGTTGAAAAATCAGGGATCACAAAAATCGAGATTTTTTATTTTTCAAAAAAATTCAAGTGACGGGCTTATTACCTCAAAAACCACTTTAAAAAAATTTTTAAGCTTAGAGATTAGAATTTTGGGTCGAAATAGTTGGATAGTTTTGCATAACAGGACTGCCAACTTGGAAAATAATTTTAACACATGGAACTGTGAAATTTTGCCATGAAAAAAGGAATATCTTCAACTTTTATTAATAAATGAGATTGGCAGCACTGCTGTGCAAAACTATTCAACTATTTCAACCTAAATTCACATGTTTGCGTTGAAAAAAAATTTATAACTTGTATTTGAGGTAGCAGGTTCTTTTATAGCATTTTTTTGAAAAATAAAAAAATCTCGATTTTTGTGATCTGTAATTTTTCAACCCGCCAGTAGAAGGCCAAAAGTGGTCTCAGATCGAACAGAAAATGCGTCAGGCCGACGCAGAAACTCAAATCATATCTTTTCAGCTCTATGACCGGGGTCCTCGCCATTTTCAGAAGGTATAAATGACGAAAAACTACATTTTTTTCCTAGAAAATTACCCTACTTTAAGGACACATAGCTTTACCTCACTCTGAGCTAGAATCATAAAATTTTGTATGATAGGTTTTCAACTCAAAGTCAACCACATCCGGGAATTTGGTAAAAATCCGAGATATATCTCTTTTTTCACCCCACCCTAACCTATACATCTAATCCAGCAACTAATCCAAGCTTATTGATCAAATTTCAGCGACTCTAGTCTGCATCTAGCACAGTAAATAATTTTAATTTCTTGTAGAAGAAAATACTCGAATAAAAAATAAATCTCTGACATGTCCAAAAAAAAACTTCACGCCTATATGAATTTTGTCCATACTCTTCCTCTCATCTGTTATTGGTCGATAGTCCGTATTAATAGCCTGCTTGACTGAAAAGATCTAGTTAAAAAAATGTAACATTATAGAATTAATAGGCTCTTCTCACATCTCAGTCAGTACTTAACAAATTATATTTTACATTAACGAGTTGCCATATTTAATTTATTTCTAACGCGGTATGTAACTCTCTCTATGTAATGATTACTTAACAAAATTAACTGTTTGTACATACGATAAGGGTGTGTTCTTTAATACACACTCTCTCGCTCTCTTCAGTTTCAATTCTGAACTGTACCGAACTCAGTTCGGTAATAATTCTAGAGAGGTCCGTTGAATACCGTAATGATACAAAATTTTTTCAGGCGACGAAAACAAATACCTAGGAATTCAGTAGCGAATTTTATATTTTTTTAAACAATACTTACGATGGTAAAAAAAAAAAACATTAAAAAATTGATACAATTTAATATAATTTTTTACAGTTTTTCTGCAGCAAAGGTACTTCGTTAATGAAAAAATTTCAAGAACTGAACCACACAATTATTCTGTCTAGTGTTTTTTTTTTTTCTTATAAATTATGAAACATTATGGAAAAAATTTTAATAAGAATTCAAAATCATTTCCCAAAGTGAATATGATTTTTATTCAGAGGAGAAAATTATTCGCAATTAGATAAAAATTTCGCTGACAAATCATATTTTCCTTTTCTTCAGAAAATATTGAATTACACAACTGTTTTTAGGCCTTATCGTATGCATCATTATACGTGTATAACAGATGAAGATGGTGGAGAAAAAAAAAATTGCTCGCATATACGAGACGGCGGCGCTAAAATTAAAGTCTCCATGATTCTTTAGAACTTGCACATTAATTCAAAGGACGAAAAAGAAAAAAAAAAAAAATTTAGAAAGCGCCTCCGATCAACTCTGCAACTTGAGCGTCTTTTTCTATACATTATGACGTCAAAGGCGACTTCAACTACACGTGGGAGATAAAGTAGAAAATGAAAAAAAAAAAAAACACAAGTATGCGCCACCGCCGCGTCGAGTCGTCGTTGAAATTGACTTCTTTGCATCGTGTATTCGTATATACAGCACGAAAACCCACTGCCTCTGCTATACCTACTACTACTACAGAGTCTTTAAAGAATATGCGTCAACTTTAGGTACCTACCTACCTACCTACCTACCTAGCTACCTAGCTACCTAAACTATATAGCAAATTAATATAAATATCTATCGAAGTCGAATCTTGTACATACAGAAGGCGCATTTATGTACGTCTACCCTACGTTAAAGGTGATAAGGCGAGTCGTCTAAAACACCTATACTAACTAACCGAATAAAATAAAAATAAATAATGATGAAAAAAATACCGCCCGTCTAGGGCGAAAAACAAAAAAAAAAAAACAAAAAAAGAAGAAAAAAGAAGAAAAAAAAAGAAAAAATTCTAAAAAAAAATAAAACGAGAAGAAAAAAAGCAAAATTCTGGCACGCTGGAAGCGCTTTCTATGAATGCCGTTCATAAGCGAATTTTAAAATTTCCCGCATAATTCTCGTTAACGCCGACACTTGGCGCTTCATTTCGGACGCGCCCTTTGTTACCAAGACGACGGCCGAAGAGATCGCCATGTGTTCTTCCCTTTCATCCTCGAAAGTGCCAACGCGATCGATAAAATGAATCCCTCCGCAACTCGTGTTCGCCTCCGTCTCCGCCAACGCCGCCAACTCCACAACTGCCTACGATTAGAAGCCTAAATAGTGTAAAATGCGAGAAAGTACCGTATTGCGGCGTAAGTGAAGACAAGCTACAGGGATTCGGACATTTGTAATGCGCTTTATTAGAAGCCGTTATGCGAGTCGGACGGTGTGTCGGATACGTTATACTTAAAAATATTGTTTTCGCGATGTGCGGTTGTAGCTGAAACGAATTAAATAACGCTCGAGCTTTTTATTTTCTTCTGCTTGTTTTCTTTCCCATCTTGCTTTCTTTCTTTCTTTCGTTCGCGTTCGCTCGTTCCGTACAACACGTATATAAATTTTGTCCTACTCGTGTAAATATGATGGGAAATAATTCGGGACTGGTGTTGGTAGCCCTGTGCGCGCTTTTCTCGTCGGATGTTGGAGGCGTCCTTAAAAGTTGAGTCATCGTGCTGTGCTGTGTGCTGTTTAGTCACTTACACCTACGTAACTGTTCGTCGCCGTTTTCTAAAATATCGATGATGATGCGGTCCAGATAACTAAACACAACTTTTCCAACAATACAGTTGCTGCCTTTCTGTGATATGTATAATCTTCTGCTGCAGCCGAACAGCAAAAATGGTCGTCAGTATGGCAACTATAGACGATCACGAAAGAAAAGTATGCAGTGAATTTGCTCAGCTGTTGGAACAGTCCAAAACGCTGTTCAACGGTCTCAGGTTTGTAGCGTTTCTATAATCTTAACTCTCTGCATCTTGCTCTCTCTCTCTTTCTCTCTCTTTGCCTCTCTCTCTTACTCTCTCTCTCTCTCTTTCTACACCAGGTAAAATACCAGTTTTTATTTCATAAAATTTTTTATTTCGAATTATTTCTCTCGCTGCATTTCCAATAATACGCGTATAACTACCGCTCATACAGCTCATCTATTCATCATCTATAACTGTTCAAAAGATACGCCAGACAAATACTGCTCGGTGGAAACGAAATTTTCCCAAATTTTCATCACACAATTCGAAAAATAATACACACGAGTACAGTACGTACAAGTACCTATACACTCACGTATACACGTACGTTACAGTGGTAGTGGGTACGCACTACAGCACGGCGCAGCGATTCGCGCGGCCGTTGCGCCACAATTTTTATCCACGTCAAAATATCAAACGACCAACGCATTTTCACAACGACCATGTTTATACGAAATTGCATGAGGTGAATAGTTAATTGGATGCGAATCGCTTGTTTGATGTTTCAGCTTTTATAGTTCATTTTATCGATTTTTCTCTCTCTTCTTTTCGTATTCTAATCTATATGGCTGTACAGTGTACACACAGGCTGTACATTATACTCGTACGAAAGATGCCTTACTGTAGGACGATGCAAAACCAAACCGACCAACCTTTTTCCGCATATAATGCTCATTTTCAACTCGGCTACGTGCATATACACGTACTAGGTACTCTTCTTAATGCATACGAGTATATGCCATATATATATAGATTTAGTTTTGGTCATAGTGGTGCCCGTTTTAAGTATAACTAGTCACTGTGGTGCCCGTATATAACGTTGTGGTGCCCAAATCGGGCGCCACAACGTTTTTGCGTTTAAATGGTCGGAAATTGATCCCCCCACTCTGAAACGTCAAAATAC
>FIZR01003012.1:0-34879 GCA_900060175.1 Ferrisia virgata
CCATTACACGGCTCCGAATTGGACACACCAAACTTACACACAATCATCTATTTCAAAAATTCCCCAAACCTGCATGTCAATTCTGCTATGCCAAGTGCACCTCCGTACATCACCTCCTCTTTGAATGCCCGAATCACACAATCAAACCCGCAATCACCTTAGAATCCAAACAACCAATCTAAACATACCCGATGATATAAACGAAATTAATAAACTCCTTTCCTTTACCTGCAAAATTAAACTAAACAATCAAATCTAGCAATCGACACTAGACGTAACAATCCTGATAATTATATACGTCCAGTATAATAAAAAAGTAAAAAAAAAACACGAGTTTTTGATCAAAATCTTTAAATCATAAAAAATGATCCCCATCATCCCAAAAAATCACATTTTCGGGTCTATGGGGGGGGGGGAGTACAATGGATATGAAAAGTTGAAAATCCCCTAAGGCATACTTACGGCCTTTACTAAATTTACATATCAAATTTCAACTTCCCAACTCAGTTCGCAGGGGAGATAGGGAAGGAATAGCCCCCCTCTTCAAGGTTAAAAAGGAGAAAACCCTTAAATCTTCTCTCCTGATTGATCTAGAAGGCTGAATTTTCTTTGGATTATATGTCGATTGGCTCAAAAAGGAACAAGTTTTGCGATTTCAATTTCTCAGCACTCCTTCATCCGAATTTTGGCATAACTGAATTTTTTACCCAAGATTAACCTCACTTCAGAATATCAAATCCGCCACCAATCTAAGCCAATTTCCCAAATTTCATCGATTTTGGTAGATATCGAGCTGAGCAAATGATTTTTAGTTTCGGGAGAGAACAATTGATAAAAATAAAATATAAATATCTGACATGGCCGAAAATGGTCGTAGTGGTATTCTAGCACCCGAAATCGAATTTTTTTTTTGATATTCCCCTCATCCGCCGCAGGACGATAGGCCGTAATCGTGTGGTTATCATTGACAATATGACATAGAAAATCAGGCTAAAAACATATACGACAGTTTTGCGTCACAGCGGTTAACGTGTGGACCGAATGACCAATTTTATCACGTCGACTTAATCGGTAAATTATTAAAATCATGTTCGTGAATATTTTAACCTACTACGGCGCATAATTCAACCAAAGAACAGCTATATACAAAGGCCTGTTAATTACTTGTGAATAATCCTCCCTCGTTATGGAAATTATATTATTATGAAAATTCATCGAAAATAAATTCCCTTTTATAGACAGGCAATTTTTAACAAGAATAAACACTCGTTAGATTGAAACGAAGATACATATCTAGTTTCGCGCTTCACATCGTTACATCGTTGAGACTGATTTTGAAAATCTACAATTCGTATAAGCAACACATAATGAAAAGAGCACTGCAACATATCGTATTTCTAGTAGAAAGTGGATAATAGATAATTTATTTCTCATCCATACCACCCCTTTTTCCCCTTAAAAACTGGCATTTTTGATCAGTATTTAATTTGATAATTCAAATTTCTTCTACACATTTCCAACAATTATTTCAAATTTAAAAGAAATGCTTTTTCAGCCTGATTTACATAAAATACTAGAATTATGTGAATTTAAAAAAAAAAACTAAATCTACAAATTTTAACTTCTTAGCTCGATTTGGAGGGAAGTGATGCAAGGAATAAACTCAAACAATGCGGAAACCCCGCCCAAAAAACCACATTTCAAGGCTGTAAAGCAAAAGTCACATCTATGGCCCTTACTAAGTCTACATATCAAATTTCAAGTTCATAGCTTACTTAATGTGAAGGGGTGATAGGGAACGAAAAACCTTTTTCAAAGGTCGAAAAGGGGAAAACCCTCTAATCTTCCCTCCGCTTAATTTTTAGATATTATATAAAACTTTGGGTTGTCTATTCATTGGTTTGAAAAGGAACAATTTTTGCGATTTCACCCTCTCAGTACCCTCTCCGCCAAATTTGAGCAAAACTGAATTTTGACGAGCTGATCAAATGATTTTTAGTTTTGGGTTGGAGGGGGTGGGGGTAGGAATAAAAATAAAAATAAATATCTGACACGCCCAAAAATAGTCGTAATGGTTGTATAGGACCCCAAAACAAATTTTGTTGATATTCCACCCTCATCCACCATAGGTTGATGGACCGCAATAGCGTGGTTTTCATTAACAATGTGATATAGTAAATCAGGCAGAAAAAAATTCCTACTCGACTAATTATTATTCATTAACATATGTAACATTCAATTGAAAAAAAATTCTACAAAGACATGTACTGTATCATTAAAATTACTAGTTAACTATACCTGGAGCTAAAAGGAAGCAATGATCTCGAACATTTTTTAAACATAATACCTATGTAACTTGACGTCATAGTTATTCGATCTATTTACTTACGCATCTTCAACATCGAGTGATTTTAAACAGTAGTTAGGTACATGTATAAGTACTTTCTCGACGTCAAATTTTCCCTGCTATCAGTGCTAACTTTCTAAATCGTTCGCAAATGCAGGATGCCCACGAGCAAAAAAATAAAATGCTAATGATTGTCTAAAAACGAGAGACAAACCTTTCGTATTCATGGGAAAGCAATCACTTCCTTTTATAATCTGGTTTATCATGTAGTCGTGTATTTTGCGATAATCACCTGACATTCGGTTTGTTAATAAATCAACATCAGAGATATTTTTTTAAGTATTCAAAGTACCTATATGACAAACGTATGTCTATCTTGTTTATCTGTTGATATATTATGTGTACTACAATTAGAGAACCAATTGGCTTGTGGAAACGGTACCAGTAAGGTTCACGGTTCAGTAATCATTATGTAATTCTTGTACTTGATGGTATCGATACAATCGAAATTGTTAAATTTTAAATCATAAATCTTCATAGGTACATAGGTACATAGGTATAGGTACGTACTTATTATGCATACGTAGAGTCGTAGACATAGGCACACTCTATATTAGCTATACGCTAGAGGTAATAAATTTTTTGATGAAATTTTCAGATATTTTACTTTATTGCTATTAAGACTGTAATTCTCGTAGAAATAGTTGAATTCCAAGTCGTTTAAAAAAGTAATGTCGTATCTGAACTTTTCGTTTCTGGTAAAGTATAGGAATAAATGGATAAGGTGACATGCGACGTTATAAAATTTTGCACGTTTTTTTCATCATCGATATGAAAATTAGATTGAGTGTAAAATCACACGAAGATCATTAAGGAGAATTCATCATGTGGAAATGATGAGGAAAAGGTTTCGTAGTATGGGCGTAGGTAACTATGTAGGTATATATGTTCAAATTGATGGTAATTTTACGGTTCGTCGAATAAATTATCAATTTATTTTGCCCGTTTTCATGAAATTTCATGATTTTTCTCATCTATATCTACGCGTTTGTCGTTTGTTTTTAATCGGATCATTATATCAGTAAATCAGATTAAAAGCAAGCTTTTGTAGACAGGAAATTTTAAGTGCAAGGGAAGTGATAGATTATTCTCGGATTCTCGTCAAAATCAAATCATACCTGCTTAAGTATAACAAACAGCTAGCATATTCTTATTCTAAAACTCGGTATCAGAGTAACAGCAAATTATACGAAAAAGTAAAACAATGATTACCTACTTGCTACGAATCGATGGTATATACTCGTAAGTAATGATGAAATAAAACAAATTTTTAAAATTCATCAACTTTTCAAGCGTAAATAATTTCAAAATAAAGAGAGAACTACTGTAGGTACAAATATTATAGGATATCAAAATGCTCGTTAAAGGTAGTCCATTATTTTTATCGTTGCATTACTACGTTATGACGGTATAATAATTTTTACCAAAAAAAAAAATAAAAATACCTAATAATAATACCATGATAATACTTAGTAAAAACATTTGTTTAACGAAATTTCTCTTTTTTTTTCTGTTTCAGTATCATGTTTAAGTTCTGTTTTTACCCAAACTGTCTCTTTACCATCGGAAAATACAAATAATAATGTACCATCTATTACGCAAACAGTGTACGGTTTTTTGGACTTCACTACCACTATTGGCAACACTGTTATGGTTTTTTCACCACAAAGTGCTTCTACTACAAGTAAGTAATAGTATATTACATTACAAGGGGTGTAAGTGAACGTTACCTGACGAATGCGAATTCAGGCCACGCACAAGTCAGGTTCGTTCACTTATATTCCTTATAATGTAAGATATTTTATATTATATTTGGAACAAAACTAAAAACAAACCTTGGTAAAAGTTGTTTGAGTTCTTTTTTTTCTTTAAATTTATTAATCAACGAATAATTAGTCTCTTAATTCAAAATAATACAAAGTTCAAAATTCGGTTAATTTAATAAGTTGTAATAAAATACAGCGCGCGCATTCACTTACAACCTCTACGAGTGGTAAAGAGATTGTTTACCATTTCTAGGGTTGGTAAAGACTGCTATATTGTAATCGTACACTCTCGTGCTGTACAATATGCTGTGTAAGTATAAACTTTCGTTCCAAGTATAATATAAAATAATATACATATAGGTAATAGGTATAGTCAATTCTTTCCCCTAATGGTAATTTTTCATCAAAAGCAAATTACCCTGAAAAAATATATACTACTTTATAATCGCTTTTCTACCGCAAGTTCTTTTATCTGGCAAAAAAAAAAAATAAATCTACAAAATGAATATAATGGCGTGTTTTGATGTACCTAATCTACCTATACTAAAATCCGATATAAGGTTGAAAAATTAATGTGAGATTTTAAAAAATGAAAAAAAAAAGCGTTTTAATGACTCAACGTGAACGAAAAAGTATAGGCATGGTGTTATGTAGTCTACCTATATGTACATATAAAGCTACCAAACACATTTGTCAACTTTATACTACATCATTTTGCAGGTGAAAAGACCACGGTCCAGGATACAGTTACGGTAATAAATGAAAAACCGCGAACGGAGAGCGGAAATTCAGTAACAGAAATTAAACCTAGTAAAACCACAGCGTCGTCGCAAACGTCTCAGTTAGATAATAAAATAGAAAGTAAAAATGTTAACAAAAATGAAACGAGCTCTGACAAGAACAATAAATCAAAAGATGCAGAAAATAAAAAACATACGACAAAAGCAGCCGCAGTATTGAAAAGCACGACGCATTCGCAAAACGTGCCATCGTCCGAAAATAAAACAAATGCGAAAAACAAGACGGAAAAAAGTCCAACCAAAGCGACGTCTAAAAGCTTACCTCAAAATTCGACGACAACGAAAACTGTTACAAAATCAGATAAACCAAAAAGTACGCCTAAAGCTACAACCCCGAGTAAAGTAGACACCGTAACCGAATCAAATTCTAGCCCGCAATTAATCTCTACTAAGAAATTTAATAAAGAAGCTGAAAAAACTAAACCAACATCTAAACCGGAAACTACCACCAAAGCCAATATAACACCGAAAGCTCACAAGCCTGAAATAAAATCTAACAAACTACTCGTTTCTAACCAAACATCTAACGCTACCTCCAAACCTAACGTAAAAAGCACAACTAAAAGTGATGCAAAAATTACTACAAAGACGACTTTGAAATCGGAATCTACATCCGTTTCAGAACCACCAAAAATTCAAGAACCTGAAAAAGTCAGCAGTTCCGTTATTATCGCCAGTAAAGTAGAAATTCGAGAGGGTTCAACAAGTGTTCAGAAAGTAGCGAAAAAACAGGAAATCGAGCCCTCAAACGTTGACCAGAATTTGTCGAGTAGTGTTCAAATTAAAAACGACGAACAAAATAAATCTTCGTCAACGACAACCGGTGAATCTGAACAACAAACTAAAACTACCGAAGCAAAAGAGGAAAACACTTCTATAACTGATGAACCTGCAGTCATTTCTAGCAGCGGAGTTTTAGCTCCAGAGTACGATTTCCTATCGAGACAACCTTCTGAAGTGGTCGATGAAACATACAAGGTAAGGACCCATTCAGCGCTTTGAAATTGCTTTTCAGATTTTGAAAAACGGCTATACAACTTACATTTTACCACACACATAGAGGTTTCCAAACCTGTCTATCTACAGGCGATGGATACTTATGTGTCACTATGTTTTCATTCAGATTATTTTTACATTATACCCTTTACATTTTTCTTTGTTAGGTTATAGATTTGAAACCAAATTCATCAAATGGGAAAAATCAAAAACAAAAAAACACTTATCGTGGAACAACACCACCAGCACAAGTTTATGAGGAAACCCAACCTCTTGGTGTAATAACAAGATTATCTGATTCAATAATCACTGACGGTGTGACAACTTTTTACGAAACTAACATAATTGGTACTGTAGTTTCGGGAAAATATGCGCAAAGAATGGAAACTAATTCGTACGTTCAAAATCAAAAGAAAATAAAACCATCTTCCTCATCTTCAGCTCGTATATTGAAAACCGCAGCTCCGACGTATTTAAAATCAAGCAAAATTCCTAGTCTAGATCCTACCCCTGTAAATGCTTACGAAGAGGATTCGAGCTCTTTATTATTGGAACCTTATAACGCCGATCAGAGTAATATAAAATCGTCCCGTAAACCATCCAGTAACAATAATTCGTTTTCAAAGAACAAATATTCGTCTGGTAAAAATAAGTTCAAAGAAGATTATCGAGAAGATTACAGTACTACGTCATCCGAAGATGAAGATATTCTCGATACAGATTATACTCTTGCCAGCTCCAATCCTACTTCTCCATCATATTCGCAATCGACTTCGCCTTCTAAAAAGACAACATCGAAAAATAAGTCCAATCAAAATGGAAGACCGTTTAAGTAAGTACAACCATCTTTCATACAATTCTTACTCTTTACGCTTACCTACCTAACCTCGCATTTATATTGTAAACGAAAGTTTTCTTTCTCAAATAAGAACTTGAACTAGAGTAGCATTAGAAAATTAAAGCGAGGTAAAATTTAAACTCATTTCCATTGCAGAATGAAAAGGTGTTTTAAACCACATCTAAAGAGGGTTTCGTTTATTCCATAAATCTTTTTTCTCGGTATTTTTATTCGTTTTTTTTTTAAATACACTTTGATGTTAAAATCTGCAATTAAGAGCTTCACCTTGAAAGTTCAAGGTGGTTTTTGACGTTTGGAATTCTATTGCATATTACATACTGAATGCACACATATTCCTATATAGGCGCACTCAGAACTTCCTTTTGGAATATGAACTAGAATTTAAATGAAAAGTAAGGCTTAGTAACGTTATACCGTAATTATTGCACGAGAGGAATTTTTTACAAATATTTTGTCAAAAGCTAAAGTCAAAATAAAGCCAATTTTATCAAATATTGAAAATAAACGGTCAAATAAGTGTATTTCAGCAAATTTTTATGCTCCAAATGTCAAAGTTTATTATTTATCAAATATTTAGTGAAAAATATAAATGTGCCTATCTATGAGTGTTTACTTGATACTATTACCCACTTTATTATTCCGTTTTCCATTAATTTTAAAAACTGTTTTCAACCATTTCTTAAAGGAATGTGAAGAATAAATTGAATTCGTGGTAAATCCATAATAACTAAAAACCATCTGTTTTGAAATTTCATGAACAGAATTGCTCGATTACGGCGAACAAAAGTTTCTGCTTTTCTGGTTGTTGGAACTTTTTGCACCCGTATAAGAGAAATTTCTAAGAGGACTATGCAAGTCGAACTTTAAAATTAGAAGAATTAAACTTATCAACTCGGTTCAGGAAGGTATTCTCGATGCTTAGGGGTATTTTTAGTCGTTCAAGCATGCGAAAATATATTTTAATAATTTTGCAAAATTACGCCAAACAAAATTATAGTCAGTAGGGTAAATACGATTATTTGGAATACGACAGTGTCGGTTACTCTAATTAAGAATCTGCTTTTGACAAGTGCACGCAGCCTTAGGGTGTTATTTCTTGAAATATATTTTTATTATTTTTTTTGCGCATCTCAACAAACTCTACAAAACTCGATGTTTTTAATTAGATTGCAAAACAATAGATTCAGCCGACCAACAACACCAGAATTGGCTACAGTTTCGGTATTTAGTGAAAGCAAATCTTCGGCTGTTACTCCTTCATACAGTGCTGGAGGTCGACGTTTTACACCTAGTAACAGAAGATCAACTGCTAAACCGGCAACTACATCTTCTGAAACTGAAAGAAGTTTCACAAGCAAGCGCAGCTATAAGTCTAAAATTGGTGCATCAAACGTAGAAAATAATAACATTTCACCAGTGTCATCGTCGTCACCTCAAAAATTCAAAGTGTCTAGACCTAAACTTCATGGCCGTTGGCAATATCCAACTTCGCCGAAACCGAGAGTTAATATTATTCGTAGACACGACGATAGTCTAGATAATGTTACCGTCAGTCCTATTCCTCAATTTACACCAGATATTCAACTAGAACCTGATCAAGAGTTGTCAGGATCAGGAGTATTTCCAGCCTTACAGCACGAAGATAATTCAATAGTTCAAGATGTTACGCCATCTTTGAATGCAGAAACATTACAAGTAGAGATATCGACACCAGCCGATTTTAAAGATGTTTATTATGAAATTGCCACCATCAAATCACCATATACATACCAGGTAATTAGTTCGCATGTTCGTATTGACATTTTCTTTTATTCATTTACCTAACATGAATATAAAAAATTTTCACTGTACGTTGATAGATCATTGATAGGTATGAATCTAAAATGAGATTCAAGTATTCTGTGAAATGTTTTATTCGTAGTCCCTACGATTTAGATATGTACCCATTTGAATAGGCATTGTGAATGAAAAAACATAAACTTCAGTAAGTAGGTGTCTAATGATTATATTTACTGTTTTGTTTTAGGTTGGCGATAGAAAAAATACGCGATACATTACCGTAACTTCTACTTTTGAAAAAAGCTTAGTTCAACCAACCGAGTCACCGACAGCTCGTAGTGAACCATTATCTGAAAATATATTGGCCAGTACCCATAACGCGTACGATAAAGAGCCCCCATTAGATTCCAGTATCGCTACTTTACCACCAATTGGTTTAGCAGGTGATGCGGAAACACCACCATTAGAAACAATGACCGAATCATTCAGTACCACTCAACTTATGCTTAAAACGCATATTTTGCCAGTAGTACGCGGTGGCAGTGATACAACAAAATATACCTTGGTGCAATCTTACCATGTTACTAGGTTGGTGACTGCCACCAAAACCTTACCTCCTATGGAAGTGTATCAATTCGTTCCAACAAAAGCATTAAACGAATTTAATACCAGATTAGACGAGGCTGGATCAGAGGTACATTTAGAATTGGAATTTGGCGATAATAATGAACAAGATGATGAAGGTAGACCAAACGTATCCAAAGCATTGCTATCAGATTTAGATTTAACCAATATTGGTTCAGATTTTGACATCAGCGAAGTGGATCGGAACAAAATATTAGAACAGCATTTACGATCGAAAAAAGCCCATAAATCAACTACGAGCACTCCAACACCACCACCACAACCACCAACTTCGGAACATCCGACCACTTCGTCTTTAAGTCCAGAGCAGTTACAGCAAATAGCTTTGTTGCGATTACTTAATCCAAATGTTGCCGCGCTGCCTAATGTAGTTACCTCATCTAAACCAATCTTAAAGATAGAAACCGCATATGAAACGCACATATTGCCTATATTCAACGGTGGCAGTACGTTCTTTACAACTATATCTAGGCCTACAGCCACCTTGACAAAAACTGAATTCGAATATGTAACAAATACGATACCTGCACTACAGCCATCTGCATTTAATCCCTTATTCCCGCAACCATCCTTCCAAATTGCAACCACTCCTCTCGTCACGCAAACAATGTTGACAGAAACAGATAGTAAAGTGTTAAAATTAACTTTTGGTGCTAAAACAACCTACACTACTTTGTATTCCACTAAAGTTACGCCGACTATTTTAACAACATATATAACAAATTCTATACCAATACAGCCTACAGCGGCTACATTCCCTGGATTCTTCAACCCAGCTCCTTATGGTTTTAACGCACCATTCCCCTTCGTTGGTTGAACATGACTGTGGCTATCAACAGCGGTCAACTTTAACTTTATAAATTTGGAATAAAGATTGGAAATTCACGATTTGTGCTACCAAACAAATTTATATTGTAGTTTCTTTTTTCCTTATTGCTCTCTTTTCCTCACTCCTCCTTTTTGATGTTCCTTAAGCGAAAAACGTGAGTTGAAAACTTTGCTCAAACGAAGTACCTAACCTTGCCTAAACCAGTATTAAGTAATTTGTGAGAAGCCATATATTCATAATAGGTATACCTACGTATTTTTAGTCATGTTAAGTTGTGTAAATATCATGTAAATAAAAATTAATCGAGTGATTTTTAAAAGGTTCCAAGATTGAAAAACGTCGTAAATATTTCAGCATTTGTTTCACATTTGTACAACTGATCCACTTGAGGATATTGATAGGTAGCTATTCGTTTTAGGAAATTTCAGATACACATTCCATCAAGAGATAAGAAAAGAAAAAATTGCATCGAAATTGTGAAACGTACAAGAATCTACCCAACCTATATACAAATACAACATTTTTTTAAATCTTTCAACCTTTATAAATCATTCATTAAGTTACCTATGTCATTATTTATTTAATTGTTTAAGTTGTTATTGAAATTTTTATAACAGAAGTTTTAGTTTTTCTTTAGATGTATTGAAACAAAATGCGAGTAGTGTTTTGCCAAGATAAAAATAGGCTTTTTATACCAAAAAAAAAATCCACCAATTTTGTTGATTTATGGTCGTCATAAGTTATACAAACCTCGTATTTTTTCAATATGAATAAATATTTTATAGTATCGGTGCCCTATTACGTTTAAGATTGTATTTTAAGGAAAAATAATACCCTCTAATACGGTAATTTTTCTTTCAAAACGAATCAAAATTCTGTCTATATAAGAATTAGAGATTTTTTTATTTTAAGATTTTATGGTTGTTAATAGATAATGCTATAGAAATCGAGAACTTATTCTACCAACTGAAAAAAAATTCCCTATCTGTGAAAATTATACTTTATTGGATCTCAGTACTTAAGCAAGCGAAATGTGAAATAAATCCGGAATTGACCGCCTCTCACCTCTTCGTTCTTTATTTTCGACCTTCAACTTTTTCCATTAGCCTAATAGAAAATGAATTTATGTTCGGTCAAGTATTTCGTAGAAAGAAAAGAGGCAATTCGTGATCTACTGAGATCCCAGTGGCGATATGCCCTGACTTATACATGTACTTACTAAAAAGTACGCGCTAAGTGTAGAATAAATCTGTTATTATTTTTCAGCTATAGCGTATTAATTTATATTATGATATTGCTGCCAAGTATCAACTTGATATTGTAGTTCTTCATCGAGACAGTTGATAATAATATCAGTAAGTAGTTTAAACGATTTTTTTTTTTTTTTTGTAAATATTACCCATTTTTGTACAAAGTGTACATTTTCTTACGAATAAAATTAAAATTTGTGTATGATTTTTTTGATATACTCGTGCGTATGTATTGTAAACCTACATAATATGTACTTGATAAAATGTACCCAGGTGAAAATAATCAGTTTAGGTTGGAACCGTAAAACTTTTAATGCAGGCACTCTTTGATTAACAAAAACGTTTGCAATTTAAAAATTTCAGAAAACATTTTTTTCCACTTACTTTGTAACAAAAACTTGAAAATAACATCAAGAAGTGACAAAATGTCTAAGAAGCCAAAATTCTTTAACTCGCAACGTTTTTGCAATGATTTATGAATGAGTGAGATACCTAAACTCTTTCCGAATAAACAGTGTAACAAGTCAAATCAAATGGCATATTTAAATTAAGCTCGCACCATTACAAGCATAATTATTATAAACCAATCAGATTGCTAGAAATCCAATCAACGATATTTCTAGCAATCTAATTGGTTTGTTTATATTTTTGTTGTGATAACCTGGGCTCAATTGAAATTGAACAGCACTTAACTATATGCATAGTGCATACCCATATATGAATACTTATGTTTAGCCAATCAAATTTGAATGATTATTCGAATTTTCGAAAAATTGTGCCAGGAATGAGATAAATCATCAAAATCTGATTGGCTGAACATAAGTATACATATGTATGCATAAAGTAAAGTAAACGCACTCCAGCCTACAAGTATATGCGCTTGATACGTACTTAGTGACCAGTTACCCGCGATAAATCAACACAGATACTAAAATTACAACGGTACAGGTATTATACAGTAAGAAAATATCACATACCTTCATTCACCTCGTATTAGCTGAGTAGGAAAAGCAATCGACGCAAACATCTAAATCTCAACTTGGAAATCAACAGTTTTAGATTCCGAAGTAGCTGACAGTAATGGCTTGTTTTGCATCAAGTTCTAATTTCCAAGTTTGAATGAGTTCCATGGCTCCAAGTAAGTATTAACAACACAACAACAAGAAATTATGGTAGAAAATCAACGTGTAACTATTTCAACGTCTTATTTTTGATAATCTTCGGCGTCTGCATCAAAGTGGTTTACATTTTGTTACAAAATAATATCACTTCACAATGAAATTTTAACCTCTACTACTGTCTTCCTTTCGCCCCCTAGTGACCACTTGGTTCAGTTATTAGATTTTCCGCAAGTATCAGTCATTCAAACACTCACTAATCACCAATTCATCACAGATTTTAGGAATTATTTTCATTGCTCAGAAACAGTTGAAGAAATGAATTTTTTAAGAAAATTTTTCGAACACGAGAACATTTATGTAACATCAAACAAAAAACTTGTAAAAAACCAAGTTGTTATCTATTTACCTATTGTTATCACTAATCTGTCAAAATTAACCTCAATCGCCCCATTCGGTATCAAAATTTTAAAGATCGAATGTGATCAGCTGATCACCGATCGTTTCAGTTTCCGTTCTCACTTCTCACTGTAGGTTCTGTCTTACTCCCTCTCATCGGTGCACTCCTTTTGAGATTTTGATGATTGTTGATTGATGATCATTCATTCGTCTTCTGTAATTCTGTACTAAGGCGTTTCAATTATAGGTTTTTCTAAAAAGTTGGAGGAAGGCATGAAAAAAAGTAGCGAAATGACAAATGACGTCAAATAAACGTGGTAAAAGTTTGGAGTCTCTAACTTGACCCTTACTCCACACCCTTTTGATTTGAAATTTCAAAATTTACTTAGAAATCGAAAAAGCTATTAATTTTCTTTTTTATATTTTTTTTGATGCTCCGTGAAAAAATCAATTACCTATTTAAAATTTTTTCAAGGTAATGAAATAAAAATACGAAATTCCGTCATTTTTTATGGAATAATGAATGAAAGTATTTTTTTGCTTGATCACTTCAAAAAACTTCGAAATATTAGATTTTTTCATTTTCAAATTCAAACATGGTTTTGGAAGCCCAGAAAAGCAAAAAAATTGTGAAAAGTTTTTTTTGAGTTTCAAGTGGCATACTATGACATGACATATTGATACAAAAAAATCGAAAAAAGAAATATTTTTTTCAATTTCTATATAAATTTTAAAATTTTAAATTAAAAGGTGGCGGGATACCAGTGTGGGTCAAGTTAGAGATCTCAAATTTTTACTGCAACGTTTTTTCCATCCCGTTCCAACTTTTAAAAAAAGACCTAAAATTGAAACGCCCTTTACGCCTTTACTCTTTTTTATCCAAGGTTTCAAAAACGGAAAAATTTTTGGTTTGGTTTCTGTTGTCGTTTTTGAAAAGATTGAAATGTTTTTTTTTTCGTTTTTGATTTTTTTTTGTAAGTAAAAATACGATTACTTAGTAATCAAATATAATGATGGAAATTCGAAAAATTCATCAAAAGAACTAAAAAATGAGCAAAATATGTTTTTAAATGATTTTCTTTGCAAATTAGAATAATAAATAAAAAAAACGAGCCAATGTTTTTTCTTCTATGATTTTTTTTATGAAGTAAAAAAAACGAATACCTACACTGCAATCAAATATAACAATGAAAATTTGAAAAATTCGTGAAAAGAACTAGAAAATGACCAAAATATTGTTAATTTTTTTCATTTATTATCCCAATTCACGAAGAAAATCATTTAAAACTATTTTTTTCTCATTTTCAGTTCTTACGATGAATTTTTTGAACTTTTACTTTTAAAAAATCATAAACGGGAAAAAATTGGTGTGTCACCACTCATCTTTATTTTACTAATTCAGTTTTTGGTTTTCGTTTTAATTCAGTTTTTGAAATCCTGTCTTCATTTTATTCTGCATGCAGAATAGAATAGCTCGCGCAGAATGAGCGTCCATTCTATGCCGTATGCAGAATATGAATAATGAGTAGAATGAACAGTAAATTTCCATATCTACAGTGAAATACTATTGATTGAACGATTTATCGATTTTTTTCCTAAATTGTTTAGTTTTCTCATTTAATCATTGAAAAAAAAAAATAAAAAATGAATAAAATTGAAGATTTTGCCCATTTTGTTATTTTCAACAATTTTTGACTTTGTATTTATAAATTTTAGCTAATAATTTTGCATTATGCATCATTGTGCGTTCATTATACATTCTGCGTCCTATTCTGCACAAAAATGCATAATTATTCTACGCGCAAAATACCAACCCTGGCCTTTACCCACCACTGACCATTACGTTCCAGAATCACCACACCTTATCTACAACAAGACAAGAAACAAGACAAAAATAAGTAGGGTCCAATATCATCATGTGATCCACGTGATTAAACTATCGATAGTGATTCGATTGAAGTTACAAACAGGATTGCAATGCACATCAGGATTCAGGAATATTAATTTGAATTCGTCATGGAGGTTTTGTGCCATGAGTGGAATCCAGTTCATTAATGGCTACTCTTATTGTCTTGTATTGATTGTGTAATGTGGTTGTGTACAGTTCTGCTAGTTTGGAATAAGTAATCCTTCGAGTATCGATGGGTACAATTTATGGCTGACAAGCTGAATTGACGATTCGCATTGTTTCATTGTTTTTTGACTGTGCTAGATGAATAAATTCAAAACATGTAGATTTCAAAAATCTGGTAAGAAATTAATCACTAATATTTTAGCTTACTTTTACTTATTGTTAATTTATTAACTGCGTAAATATATCGACTGTCAATTGCTACTTTCATTAAATTAAGTAATATTTCATTTATATTTATCACATTTTTGGTTTACCTGTGGTACATCTCTTCCAAGTGCGATTTTGAATCTTGCTTACATGCATTATTCATAAAATGCACAAATTCTAGAGCCCTTCGGTTTCAGGGGCATTGTTTTTCATTGAGTCAACATTTGTTTGCTGTTTATGAATTTCATAATTTATGAATCAAATTTTATTTCGTACGTGATTAGTAAGTATATTTCCTGTGTTTATGCGTCATGGCTTTAAAGGTGTGAACTGGAGTATGTATACCTAAACCTATGTACTCGTTCTTTTATTTACTCATGATAAGATAATAACGACTAGTGAAAAAAAAATAGAAATTGATGGTACCCAGTTTTTTGGCTACTTTATTCGAGTGCTGAGTGTAGTTCATGTGTTTGTGACTGTGTTCGATTTTTTCCCGCGATGAACCAGAAAACACTAGCACAAGTTGCATCCATACTTGAACGACAAATTAATGTCGTGAAGTATACGTTGTACTGTTTAACCGTTATTGTATGGGTGAGTTGAATGATTAATCCGTAGATTTATGATTTATATTGTACACAAGATTGTGTAATGTTACGTTTTGATTTTTGCGGAAGTCTGAGAACAAGCTAACGTAGAATGCGCCCACTTTATTGGTACCTGTGTAATATCGCAAAATTGACAAATTTAGTTTTATCTCTGGTTGCACATTATTAAACTTTAAACGAAAACTAAAAACCAAAGAGCATTATGTTGATGATAGTACCTGCAAGGCATGTATACCTATATGCTTTACGAAAACAGTGGTAAATGGTCGGATAAAACGTAAAATGTAACAGAATGTTAGAATTGCTTGCTGGTAATTTAAGCAGTGAAGGCAACGTTTTAACGAGACATATTCCCAAAATTAGCCAACTTTTGGTACTTTGCAAAGATAAAAAGATTCTAACTTTACTCGCACAAACGTCTAAACTTTTGTTTCGCTTCGAATAATTCCTTATATGTAAATTTCGCGGGTGCTATTCGATATCCTCGCTTTTCGTTCTTTTTTGCTGTTTTACATTGTGTTATACTAACACACTATTAGTAGGTACCCAAGTTACACTGTAAGCGTACTTAGTTGTCTTATACCTAGGTACAAACTTCGAACGTGATAATTGTGTGTATCAAATTAATATCCTGAATGAATTTTAATCTGAGAATTGTGATGGTGCTATTGGTAACAATGAAAGAATTTGTAAAACCGGGAATATTCGTGTAAATAGACCCGTAGGTAACAGGAAAACAATGACTACCTCTTCGTGTGGGTTTTCACTTCTTAAGTTGTGAATTGTATTGGATCGTTGCATGGTACTCGATGTGCCACCTACGATTTAAAAAAATGAAAATGTATTATTGCACGTTATAGTTTCATGAATATGGCCATGAAAAATTATGAGAAAGTAGTAGATGAAAACTACTTTCATAAAAGAATTCTGTGGCGTAAAAAGTGTCAACTTATTTCCAGCCGGGATTTTGGTATGTTGTTAAGTTTTGTTCATGTGCATATCTGTGTTCACTGCTCATATTTAACTTTACCTACCTGTGGTATATTTTAAATTTAATTCTTCAAATATATTCGCCTGTTTCTCGATGTTATGAAATGATGAATTTTACGTTGGAAAATTAATTCCTCTTGATGCATTACAAAAATAAAAGACTTAATGTTAAATCAAAAAAAATCTCATGTTGTGAGACTAAGAAATTCACATTCATTCATATTCTTTATGATACATGTATCACGATATTATTTATACGAGTAATACGTAGCTACGTACGAATAGGTAATTAAAATATGTATCGGTCTATTTTTGATTCAAAACGTGTCATAATCGCATTACAATCTTGAATACGAGAATTGTGTCCGGTCAGACAGTGGGTTGCCTTGATGTACTGAAAGTATGTATAACTGTATGTAAGTGATCCGCATACACGTCATGTATAATACCGCATTTTTTGGGTACACATGGCACATAGTTTTGTATTTTAATCTGTTTGTATCTTTGCTAATCAACGCCTAGGTAAGGCCTAACCTTCGAGCAAATAGATCCGAAGAATTATGCTGTAAAGAATCGAACAATTGGATTTTTACCGAAAGAGTGAAAGTTTTTAGTTTTCATTTCATTTATCAATGAATTCAATTCTGTCTCGGGAAAAGTTTGAGAAAATGTATAAAGTTTTCACACATTACGATATAGTCTCGTAATAAAAACGTATATTTTTCGCGAGGGTGAAAAAAAATGTACGACAAAATTATCTCGAATTCGTTGCCATACTGGGGTATTCTGAAGCGAGGGTTTTTGCGAGAGTAGGTATATGTTTTTATTACGAAAGGAATTAGAAAAACGAGTGTATAGATACACATTTTTTAAACTTTCTAGAGTAGAAAATATTTCCGTTGATGAATGGCGGGCGTAAAGAACATTTCGATTGGCTGGTGTTTATAATACTTGTATGATAGCTGGTTTATAATTTTATTTTGGTGATACGCCGCACCGTAGTGCCGTTCAAGTATTTTGGTATATTTTAGCATGTATCCCACATTTCAATAATAACGCGTAGCGTTCAGTGTGTGTAACAGCATAAGACAAAATAGCAATAATTAGAAGCAATATCTCGGCTATGAGTAACTTTGATAAAGAGGGTTCGGCTTCGGAATTCGATAAGATAAACCGAGTACTCATTAAACACACAACTTAAACAAACATTACAACTACAATAACTTGGAACGAAAGTTTTAAGAGAGTAACAGTTGGTATTAAATTATTATGAACGGTGAGACTAATAACAGCCGCGAGCTTTATATCTTCATAACTGAAAATAACGATAACGAGGACGCTAATACAATTTTCGTTCTTCTTCATACTTACTTTTGTTTTCATATTGTTCTGTGTAGATTTCTGTATGTGTACGTATGTAAAAGTGGCGTATAAACTTCAGTTTTCTTGTTAAATCTTGTGCACCTTTTTTATTTTTTTATAAATTGATTTTCCTCCTGTGATGTGTATGTGGCTGCTGTGAACTGATCTTATCAAATTTCAGAAAGTTCGACGTAACTTTTGAATATATTCCGCTCATCTTTTATAAATTAAATGACTATTAAGTTTAAATTTGATTTTCCAGAAATTCTTCAATCATTTTCATCAATTTTTTCAATTCTATAATGAGTGCACCATAATACCTATTTCATGCTATTATGCGATGAAATGAACCAATTCAACAAATTGGATGATTGTGTAAAATTTGAAAAGCTATAATCAAAATGGAGAATAATTGTATTTTCTTTACCGTGCTCTCAACAGCTTTTGTTTTTATTTTTGTTTTTCTTTCTCTTTTGCGCTAGTTTCCCTGTTCCTTTTTCATATAAATTTTGTTATTTTCAAATCTGACAAGTTCAAAAACCTTTGATATCTAGTACGTGAGGTATAAAAATCAAGAGTGGGGCTGAAGTGGTGCGTAAAATATGGCAAAATAAATACAAAAAAACATGACTAAAAATTTGTAATTCCTTAAATTTTTTGTGAATAATTTTTGAAACAGCTGTTACGAACACCTCATTAAAAAATGTTAAAATGAATGGGAGAGCACCTTCAAATCAGTGGTGGGGTTGGTAACCCCCAAAATTGCATATATAGGTAGAAAAAAATTTCAGTCACTTTTGGACAAAAATAGAAAAAAATTCCAATTTTGAAGGTGAAGGCTAGAGAATAAAAACGATTCCGTCACAAGGTGAGGAATATAAGTGTGGTAATGTGGGAAAAAATCAAGAGTGGGGATGAAGTGGTTTACAAACTGTGACGATTTGTCGGTATAAGTATAGAAAAATTTAGTTGACAATTTTCATTTTTTTCAGTTTTTCGTGGATAACTTCTGAAAAGGAGTTATTATAAGCTCCTTACTAGAAATCTCTAAAACGAGTAGCAGTACATCTCTCACTTCATGGCCTGATGAAAATCATGGACTTTTTAAGAAAAAAATTGGTAGATAAAATGAAATTTGTAAATTCTTAATAAATATTTAACAACGTATCTAGTAATCTCCATTTAAAAAATTTGACCTACAATCTTTTCAATTTCGATAGTAGTTTGCTCTAACTCTGGTGTAGGTAATTGTAAGAAAATACAGCACCTCCTATCTAGTTCCTACTACCTAGTTTTTTTTTTAAGACGAACCATGAAATTTTTATGTGTAAACAATTGCTTTATAACTGAAGTAAAACTGACGGTTTGAGATACTACTCCATATCGTAACAATAATTTAAAAAGGTTTAAAGAATTTTATGGATTTTCATTGTGTATGAGTATTTTGCAGTTATCCTTTTAGCTTCCTCACCCATCGAAGGTCTAAATTTATCCTATTTGAATTGCAAAGATATATCTAAACAATAAATTTACGAGTATTATGCAACAATCGCTCCATTTCAGTTTCTATTCGATGTTTTTTTTTTCTGTAAACAAGCATTATTAATTTTACAAGGCTGAATATTGTGACTGTATGGCACTTTTAATCCTAAACCCAAAAAGCTCGCAACAAAAATAGTCATTGTAATACAGATATCAAATAATACTCATTGTATTCAAGGAAGTAACAATCATAAATTACATTTTGGGGGAGTCATGCCGTTGTAAAAGTTACGGTGCCATAAAGTGGAGAGAGGGTATTCAGGCGATACTAATAAGAAGACTGTGGAATACATGTTGGGAAATCTTCGTGATGAATGATATTAGTTTTATTGGAGTTGCTTCGAAGTTAATTCGTTACTTTGGGATTGACCGTACTATGTATAGAAACACACTCATTTCCGCCAGTTAAAATTCTCTTCAATTTAGAAGCTTTCAAAATTCATTTCTCCATCCCAAATGGTTAAAAAAAAATTTACTTTAAAAAAGAAAAATATTTCACCAAAATATTTTAAGCGTTACGTCTGACCGTGCGGTGATTACTGTGAAATTACCACTTTCAATAGTTGTCTAATTACTTTCAGCGAATCTCTTGAAGTGGTAGGTAATCTACGTATAACTGTATCAAAAACTTGTACACAGGTACGCATGGTAGTGGGTGCTGGATAGAAGGTAGGAAGGTACCATTACCTGTACAGTGCGGTGTATGCTAAACAGTTTTCATTCCATTGCATGGAAAATGTTTTAATAATTCCTTCGAGCAAAATACACCCTACATTTCGTAAAACGCCATTAATGGCAACATTTTTTCTCTACACTGATAAAAAGTTCGTAAACTTAATGTAAAGTAGCTTCGTAAAGAGATTTTCAATCTTGTATATGTATATATACTTATGTGTACCTAGACTACCTATCTACCTACCTACGTACCTACTTACTTACTTACTTACAAAGTACACGCCTAGATAACAGCGTAAAAACACTTCACTAAATCAAAATTTGCGTGATGCGAATTACCGTAAATCAAAATAAGAACTAGTGTAGATAAAAAAAAATCGCTGAAAGGAAATTTCCCCGCACTGTATATATTAAGCTAAGTATACGTAGATAGTTACTTGGTTACTTACCACTCCGAATTTTTCATTTTTTGCGTTCTTGGTAAAAAAAAACTACGTATGTCTGTGTTTGCAATGCATCTTGGTAAAAAACCCATTCCGAAATTTGAAATCAATACAAAAATTTATTACCATTTCATAAGGATACGATTTGCCAAATTTTGGATAATGGTGTCGATTTATGACGTTTAAAACTCGATGTCCTACTTTAATGAGAGTTTTCAGCTTTTGGATCCAAAATGGGATGTTCAAAATTTCAAAATTTTGATATCCAATTCGGTACGTGGGGTTTCCAATGCGCTGTTTTGGGATCTTGAAACTATGATGGTCGAAGGCAATTTTGGAGCTTAATAAATTGACTTCAATGAATTTTTGATCTTGAACCTCCTCTTCCGAAGCCCAATTTGGGGCCAACGCTCAAATGGTTGTTAAAATCGAATTCCGCGACTACAGAAATACCCGTAGTAGACTCATTCAATTTTTGGCTACTTTTAGCAGGACAGCCTCCTCGCCCTACACCTTTTAGAAAAGGAGACGGTTCAACGATTTTCTTATTTTACATAATAGTGGGAAGTACTACGTAAGAAAAATGCTATAAACGTCAACTGAGCAGATTTTCGAGAATTATTCGTGTCAATTGGAGATTTTCAGAAATGACGCCCCACGACCTCTTGGGGGAAAATATCAAAGAAATAAAAATCTTAGTTTTTTAATACTCCACAGCTTTGTTCCGACATTTCTTGAGTAAGTGAGTGCGTTATTTGGAAAGTAATCGTTAAAAAATCAAACTTCACACTCTTGCACTCCCCCCTCCACCGTGGGGAAATATATGCATGGATTTTAGCGAAGTTCGGGAAGATTGAAGTACATAATTCGCAGAACTTTTTACCGAAATTTCCGTTTTCCGTAAATTTTTATCGGGTTTGGGATATTTTTGAGCTAAAACGACTCTGGGGCGTATTTGAGAGCATTATGAAATAAAATGAAGACTGTATAAAGACCGACATATCGTTCTTTAAAAATATTCTTGTTTGTTGTGCCGTGTAGCGTGTACCTAGACTCGCCATCTTAACTAGTAGCAATCTAACCAAGATTATGAATGGTCGCCATGTCATTCGATTGGAATTTAAGCCAAATATCAATTTCAAGCCGCGAACGATTATTTGTGAAAAATTATCTTACAAAGTATTTGTATTGTTCAGAAAACAAAATGGGCCTAGCTTTACAATATAATTTATCATCACTCGAGAGAATTTTAAAACGATAAATTCGTGTAAAACGAAGCGCGTTATTTATTCATCTACGCGTGTAACTGTTCCATTTTGCCAAAGCCTCAGACAACAATGTTATATTTTCGAAACGTTTAGTTAGAGCTTTTTATGTTAGATGTGTATACTTAAAAAGCTACTTCTTTAACGGTTGACGAACGACGATGAAAAGGTCAGTAAAAATTCGTTATTCATTCGCATTGTATATGATGATTGTATTCTTGGGACCGTTTTAAGTTTTAGATGGTGATGAATTTATGTTGTTGTTTGGCGTTGATAGGAGAGTTTAACGATGTTCACATCAATAGTTTATTTTTCGAATTGCGCCCTTGTTAGTTCAACTGAATGGAAACGTTACGAGCAACTATCTCGTAAAAAAAAAGTTTTTTTACTTTTCTTTTACTTTCCAGTTGTAAAACGCAATTTATAGAACATTATTTCAACGATAGAAAAGAGCAATTTGATTTTTAAAATGATCAATCCTATTACGATTATAAAGCCGTGAAACAACGATCGCGAATCTGAAATATTGTAAAAATGCAATTAAGTGAAAAAATATCAGATATAGATACGCAAGTATAATTTTCCTTTAAATTATGTAAACGTATTTGTATGGTACTCTGTCCTAATATTTTCGCTTCGTATGAGTTGAATGTACTCGGAGTTTTCTCGTATTCTACTCACAAAAGAATAACGAAATTTGTTTTCGTTCAGATGAGCGAGTTTAATTATGTAAAATATCTACATCCACACTCCGTCGTTCTTAAACTTATTCAGCATAGATCGTTGTGCATAGAAATAGGTGAAAGGAGGGGAAAAAAAAAGGTAAACACGGGTCGAAAAGAAAACAAAATACAAATTTAGCGAATAACGACATCGTTGCTATGTTGAATGGAATCCGCATTCCGGTTTACTTGCTTCATCAGCTGAATAACTGTATAAATACATGTTGATTTTATATTGAAGATGTAGTCAAATTTTTTTTACCTAACCGACGACAGAATACTTACAAACGTAAATAAAAATATCTGTCTGGATAATGAAACGATGCTGTCTTACATTTTCTGTACCCAAATTATGTGCAAAAGAAAATTGTTCACATATACTCAGACTCACCCAAGTATTTTTTTTGTTTTTTAAATTGAATAACTATCTGTTGAAAATTTTTTAGTACTTAAATACTTACAATGAGATTGGATTGTTCGTATAGAATTGGATTTTGTTTTAAGAATGAGAGGAGAGGTATAGGTATGTTGGATTTAGGTAATGGATTTAATAAAAGAGTTGAAAAGATATTGATTTGGTATTAAAAGTTCTATGACAAAAATGAATTGAAAATGGAAGAAGCTAGAAACTTCATTGCCTTTTCAACCTAATTTTCATTGAAAGCGATGATTTTTTCTTGAACAGTGGTAGGAGTAGGAGATGCAGTAAAGCTAAAAAGTCGACACCACCAAAAGGCATATCTAGAACCCCTACTAAATCTGTATATCGAATTTCAACTTTCTTGCTCGATTTGGATGGGAGATATACGAAAAACAAACTCAAAACATAGGAGAAACCTACTGAAAAACCACATTTTCGAAGCTATGAGAGGGTGCAATGAGACCGAATCCTCAAAAGGCATGTCTAAGACCTCTACTAAGTCTACATACCAAATTTAAACTTCCCAGATTAATTTGGAGCGGAGATGGGGGAGGAACGCCCTTTTTTCAAGGTTACAAAGGGGAAAACTCTTTTATCGTTCCTCCTGATTGACCTAGGAAGATGAATTTTTTATACGTTTTACAACTTTGGATCGTGTATCGATTGACTCAAAAAAGAACAATATTTATGATTTTAGTACCCCAGCCCCCCTTTCCCCCAAATTTGGACATGACCGAATTTTGATCCGAAATGAAACCCACTCTAGAATGTCTAATGCGCCGCCAATTTGAACCTATTTCCCAAATTCGATGGATTTTAGTTGATATCGAGCTAAGCAAATGATTTTTAATTTCGGAAAAAAAAATGAAAATAAAAATCTGACATATCCAAAAGTATTTGTAATGGTCTCCTACGACCCTAAAATGGATTTTGTTAATTATTTTCTCCCCCCCCCCGCCCTTATCTGTCATTGGTCGATAGACTGTAATAGCTTGGTTTTTATTAACAATTGGTAGGACATGGATCATCAAGCTAATGATGAAAAATTTCTTCATCTATGAGAATCTGGCTTGAAATTTTTAATTTAAAAAAAAACGGTGAATTTGACGATGATGAAAAGTAGTTCTGAGAAAATATACGGGTAGCATGTATAGCAGTAAAGATATTCAAGTGATGTTTCAATCACCGCTTTCTGCCTTGTATTGGTAGTACTGCAACCTAAATGTTTTGTTCTACATATTACAAACCTTTGGTTTTTATATTATGCATACCTGCATACTTAATTGTTTAAATATTTATCTAAATGATGAAACGAATGAAAACTCGTAATGAATTTTACTGTTTAAAAATGAACGAATTCACTCTTACCTTTTAATCGCCCTTAAAGTTTAATATTTTGGAAAAAGCAACTTTCAGCTTATTATCATCATCTTCATCGTCATCATTATCATCATTATCATTCAGGCCCCTGTGCAGTATTGTTCTTAGGCGAAGGCTGGAGAGCAGGATTTAAATTTTCAGCGTTCACAAAGTTCACAATTGAAAATGGTACTAAATATTCGGGCGAAAGTTTTAGGCAAAAAATAGTATTTTTAGTTATCAAAAACTGCGTTTTTAGAAACACTTGAATAATTTATGTAATTTTTTAGACTTTTCGTACATGTGAGGTGTTTTAATCCCCAAATTTATGCTTCCTTCGCGCACGAGCCTGTTTTCGGTACGTCTTAGTTGGTTACGACCGTACACGTATGATTATTATATTTACTTTGAAATTTATTGGTTCCTTCAATTTTTACATGTTGGTGTTCAATTGTTCATTTTTGGTTCGGCTGTTTCACGTCCTTTTGTTGAATTTCACATTAGAGGCTTAGAAAGTTCAATATCAGAGTAAAAAATTGGTAAATTCTGCTTTTTATACCACGACTGATATTTCACCAGCTGATATTTTTTAATTCAATTAAGAGACATTGCAGTTATAATATTTTGTACACATATGCATTGGCCCCATCAGGTTTTTTGTTCAATTTCATGTACATTATAGTCGCTGTAAGGTAATTTTTCACTTCAATCAGAATCGTGACTTTGGATGAATCGTTTCAGCCTGATTGAATTTTCATTTTTATTAGATTTATACGTCGTAAAAATAAAAGTTTAATTCTGCTGTTTTGAGATAAGTATACGAGTCCGATACCATTGGACTTGATTTAAGAAAGAACTCGTCGAAGGAACCCATTTCTTTTTTAACTGACAGCTGAAGGCGTGTTTTCTTCCCCGTCGATAAATCGTTAAAAGAAAAGCATTCTTGTACAAGAAAATGTTTCTACTAAAATTATCTCTCGCTGTTTGATATACGTATTATATAGGGCCTATGTGTGAGAGTGAATTACTGCCAAGATTTATTGACCTTGAAAGTATGCAGACTTTTTTTTTAAATGAAAAATCCACAAAAGTCGTTGCACTCGTTCCATTTTTTAATTGGTTGAGTGTTTAGTCTACTGTATTATGCATTTTCAGATCCAAATTAGTAAAGTTAACGCAACTTTTAACTTTCGATAAAAGGTCATCGCTTACTTGAACTCGTAAATTTGATGAAATCTTTATTTATTAGGAATTCATTTATGTATTTTATTTTGAAATTCAATCTCAACTTCTTTCAAAGTCCATATTTTCCAAAACTTATTCTGCGCGTTCAGGATTCGATTTTGAAAACAATTAAATTCAATAATTTCGACTCATTCAAAGATTTAAGATTTTACGATTAAAACGGTAACAGAAGAGAGCTGCTTCAGAGACTTTATAGTACGTGTCTTAGTAAATTTTTGCGGAATTACTTACCGCAATCCGAATGAAACAGCTGGTAAAGTACATACGTGAACGTGAAATGGCAATTTCTTTTGGTAAAACCACCAAAACTTGCTTTAAATTAACATTAACGAACCCTTAAATTATATTAGCGATATTACTACAGCGTGAGGTGTCATGCATAAAATGAAAGAGGTATATAACCAAGCCATGGAGCGTAGGAGAATTGTTACTCTCTTTCTCTAAACTCAATGTGCGAGCAACTTGAACCGCAACACTTGAGACGATGCACAAAGCACCTTTGTCATCCGTATTGGTTACACGAATATTTTCTTGATAGTCAAAACTTGCTTTGTAATGTACCTACCTACCTACCTACCTACCTACCTACCTACCTACCTACGTATCCAGTACTTACGTAGATATTTCATTCAAACATACCAAATCGTACAAATTTTAAATTAAAATCAAGGCTTGCGTGTGGTATGAATGGTGTAGCGTATGCATACCTAGTTACCTACTGGAACTTCTTCTAGTACGAAAGTCAAAAGGTTCACATGAACAGTGTGATGATATGTGCCTTAACCGCATACGCGTTTGGAACGATTTATTTTTAAGGTGACATTTACCATATGAACTATGCTCCGTAGTAAGACATTTTGGATGATTGTGTCATTAATCAGAATAGTCAAATGTATCTTGAACGAACAGATTCGATTATTTTGGCTCTACTCAGGCCTATGGCCAGCCTTCATTTGTAGGGCATGCTCGCTATTTTTTAGTGAATGCTCTAAAAATGGCGTAGTCAGGAATCATTGGGAAGGGGAGGATGTCACTCATTTTTTAGTGATTTATTTTTGCACGAACCAAAAATCCGGAAGGATCGACAAGTAACAACAAATTCCAATTTTTCAAGCACTAGTATTTTAATAAGCAGCAATGTAACAATGATTGGCTTCTAAAGAGGGTTTAGTGGGACCATTTTGAAAATACCGTTTGAAATAGGTGTATTATTCGAGCGAAGTGAGGGCGAACATTTTATGAAATTTTGAGTCTGAAGGGTCTAAAAATGAGCATTTTAGCACATTTTAAGCTCTATTTTTGACATCTACTTTTTTATCTTTTTATAAAAAAATTGCTCTGTGGGAGTGTCCCGACCTCAAACTCCCCTGCTTTCACACCACTAGCGAGGGCAAAAAATCTTTGATATATCAAGAGGGAAGGGCCGAAAAAAGACATTTTAACCCATTTTTCACCTGAAAAAAACTACTGTATCAGATTTTGCAAGGGGATGGCCAGCTTAGTCGCGATAAAATAATTGTAGCTTAATTTTCTGTGTCATATTGTCAATAAAAACCAGACTATTACAGTCTATCGATTTATGGCGGATGAAGGAGGGGGGGGGGGCTCAACTACATTCGTTTTGGGGTTCTAGAAGACTCGTCACGTTTATTTTTTACCATGCAGATATTTTTCATTTATTTTTTTCCCCGCGGAACTAAAAACTGATTTACTTAGTTCGATACCGATCAAAATCGATCAAATTTCGGAAATTAGCTTCAATTAGTGATGGATTTGATATTTTGAAGTGAAGAGACCTTGGGTCAAAATTCTGTTGTGCCTGAATTTGGGGGATGGGATGTTGAAAGGCTAAAATATTAAAAATTGTTTCTGACTAAGCTAATCAATAGACAGTTGAAAATTGCATAATATATCCTAAAACCAGCGTTCTAGGTCAATTAGGTAACGAGGTATGAAGGGTTTTCCCCTTTTTGACCTTGAAAAAGAGTAGCTTCTCCCCTGTCTTCCCTCTAAATTGAGTTTCGAAGTTGAAATCTGGTATATAGACTTAGTATGGGCCATAGAGATGTGCCTTTTGGGGGTTTCAACTTTTCAGCGTAATAACTACCCTCCCACAGCCCCGAAAATGTAGTTTTTTGGTCATTTTTTTTAATATTTTGAGTTCGTTCCTCCCACAACTCTCTCCCAATTGAGTTAGAAAGTTGAAATTCAAATATGTAGATTTAGTAAGGGTCTTTAATGTGCCTCTAGTGGTTTCGACTTTCCAGTCTCATTGCACCCCTTGCAAGCCAAAAAAAGTCGTTTTAGTTGGTTTTTCTTATTTTTTGAGTATGTTCCTCGCATAACTCACCTCCAAATTCAGCTAAGAAGTTGAAAATTGGTATGTAAATTTGCTAGGGGGCCCTTGAAATTTTTTTTATTATGATTTTTATTAATAGTACAATTTTTAAATTAATAAAAAATTGAAGTTTTGTATCTAAATTTCCGTGGTTTAGGTTTAATAGTATCATTATCAACAGGTTCCACACTTACACTTAGCTGCGAATTCGTTATTTGATACTCTTCTCCCATGATGTAGGCGCTCAATTGAGAATTTGAAACGAGAAAATCTTTTCTGTTTCCTCTTAGTAGTAGTGCTAATATTATATGGATTAATACATAAAATCGATTCAAAATAACCAAACCGGTTACACAGCTCTCATTCTGACATTTCTTTGCTGTTGTATTTTTTCAAATTTCTTTCTTCAATTAGAAGAAGCAAAATTTCTCATTCAAAAGTTGAAATAATGAGGAACTGATACAGTCTACTTGTAGAAATCAAGGAGTATATTATTGTTTCCTTTTTTTTGAAATATCGTGAAAAGGAGGGTTACTTGGTATTTACCTACTTACCTACTATATACTTGGTGAATCACACATTTGTATCGGCGAAAAAAATTAAAAATGTGATACCTCTACTTATATTTATAAGTCTACGTGGTACTTGAGAGAAAGAATTTTATGGTATCTTAGTTTAATTTTTTGAGTTTTGCTTGAAGAAATTTTTCGTTTTCGATTTGGAGATTTTTATTCGAGAGTTGAAGTTTTTCTTTGATAATTTTGCCGCCTACATCAATTGTGAATCTTATTATTTTAAAATTTGCTGAACGTGGAAAATTCAGCGAATTGATAGCAGGTATATAGTTTTAACATCCTACACGTCGTTTTAATGCATACAGTGCGTGGTGTTTTTTCACATTTCTCCCAATCTTACATGTTAAAAACGATTTATTTTCGCAGTGCCTTATTCTATTACTAGCTTGATCTATATATGTAAGCATACACATATAAAATACCTGCTAGGATATTTTCTATTCGAAGTATTACGCATATAAATTATGAATGCCTTCAAATGCATACAAACCCACAATTCTACATTCCGGCTTCATAACGTGATGAAAATCTTAATAAAACCAACAAGCTGAAAATAATATTTCTTAAACAGTTGAAAAAACAAACTCGAAGGCGCGGTATACCAAATACGAGAAAATTGTATGGTATGTTTACTCTACCACATGCTTCATTCACATTGCGCATTAAATTTTAATATTAAAAATCCTCGAGCTCGAAAATCGCTTTGTTTTTCAGAACTGCGAAATAACGAAAACGTAAGATTATTTTATGTTAAAATGAATCCGCGACTAACACTTTTCACAGTTTTATGAAGAAGTTGGGTGTGAGAGAGCATCCACATTGCGTTGATTTAAGTATAATAAAAGCTGATTTCCATATAATTTCTGGTACGCTTTGAAAACTAAATTCAACGTCAGTATAACCGTAAAATGAAAAAAAAAAAAAAAAAAAAAAAAAAGGNNNNAACCCTAAAAAAAAAAAAAAAAAAAAAAAAAAAAAAGGGATGAACTTGAATCGATGAAGTTGCAGCCAATTTCCGCAAATGCTGGGTATCTCCATTTAAAATGTTTCGCCGGCATGCAATTCGAGAAATTCGCTAGATCATAATCATTATATGGAAACGAACAAAAAAAAAAAGGATTTCCCAAACAAAGAATTACATGAAAATAGCGGGCGCATTTTACAAATAAACTTTTCGCTGCGTGTTTACCATACTGGCAATTTGCTGTGGTAATGGTTTTTTATCGATATCTCGCTTTAACTACATACATTGTCGAATTTTTCTTCACCTAAGCACATACGTACAATTTCCCTATACACTCTTAACGAAAAGAAAATCGAACGAAAACTTTCTAAAGCGGCAACACATCCGCAAACTGCTTCTTTTCCCATGGAAATCGTCTCTCTTGCGTCCATAATTGTCATCACAAATAAGAAATAGCTTTCGTGTTGAATCTTATAGTGACTTCTTACAGCTTATAGCTTCTTTTCGAATTGTATTTTTTCTAAAGTTCATTATATGTGAAGTATAATTTTCGTTTGCTTCGTAAAGAAAAAACTTATAAATAGATATACGTATAATTTATATATATAGCATACCGAAAACTAGACGAAAGTGAAGTGCTTAATGAAAATAAATTGTTCGTTGTAAACTACGTAGGTAGAGGTAGGTACGTTGTGAAATTCGTGCCTGCTTTTTTCGTTCACATTTAAGAGACTTCGTTTTTCTCCTATATCTCTACACACTTACGTAGATATGTTCGAACGTATTATTCCATTCTATACCAATTGGAATTGATTTATTTTTAGCCGGATATTGGAGTGATTTTTCAATTTGTAAATTACATTTGAGGGAGAAATTGGTTTGAGTGTTGTTATTACGAGAACCAGTTTAGAATTATTTGACTTCAATATAATGTAGAAAAAGCATTGCTTTTTATTCATCTAGGACTAAAAATGATGAGCAAGTTGAACAGTTGCGAACTTTCATCCATTATTGGTTGATGGGTAGGCAAGGTTAGTCGATGTAGTAGTTATTTGGTAGGTACATTTTATGGAAATTACTTCAGTTGTGAAAAACTTTGCCGATTGAAATAAAAAGCAGAAACTGCGTAGTCATGGAAATTTTTAAGAGATTTGTACTCTTATAAACATCAGTACACAAAACTATGCATGTAAATGTTTTTCGAATAATATTAAATTCTTCGTTTCAGATTTGAACGCGCGTGAAATGTTATTTATAATACCACCTGTACTTTGAACTTTACCATTTATTTTGTTCTCAAATTGAAACTGTTTTTAACTTTTTAATGCTTAAATTATTGTTGAAAATTTTCGCTTCTGTGAGAATTTTATTCTATTTTTGCAAAAGTATTTTAATATTTTATGGACTTGGTGAAATATAAAAACGTTTTAATGCGTATTTTCTCAACTTTGCTGTTTTGGCAGTTGAAGCGTTTTAATATAATACGAAATTACTTATTGCAGCGTAGTTGAACTTTTCACTCCGTTGTAAGTTCTTTTTTGCACCATTTTCTCAGCTTATTCTACTATGGTTATTTTTTGTTTTAGTGAATGAGTTTTTTTATTTTGGTCGTTTTTCACCTTTCATGTGCGACAAATTCCATTTCAAGAATATTCCATACGTTGGAATAATAAAATGACTCATTGGTGTGTTAAAACGATCGCATACTCGACCCGTGTAATAGCCTTTTTCAATTTTCATCTTTCTAACCAAGATATAAACTTTCGACAGGCATCCACTGAATCTTCAATATTTCTAATAAAATAGCGCTAATTGAAAAAAAAAAAAAAAAAACTTAAACTTGACCACTAAACAAATCCCACAAAAAATTTATTTCAAAATTCCTGTCAGAACTTTTGGATTTTTTCACGTGAAAATTCTGCTGTAAAGAACACCCTTGAATGTAGATCAGAGGCGTGCTCACCAATTTGAAGGCTCCGTGCCAATTTGCCAAATGGGTCTTTTATTCTTAATACGACTCTATTTTTTATTTGATCCTTTTGATAGTACAACGAATGGTAGAAATTCGATCCGCAATTTTAATATTTATTTTAACTCTGTTTTTTTTCCATTCCGAAAAAACTAACTACATGTTTAAATGTTTATCGATCAATTATCACGAAAAAACATTGAAAATTTGGCAAAAATTTTTACAAAAATACGTGAAAAATACAGAAAGTTGATCGAAAATATGAAGAAAATCGTTCAGAATCAATGAAAATTGGGTAAAAAATTGACAAAAAATCGTAAAAAGTGAAGAAAATTTATCAAAAATCTTAAAAAAATGTTGAAAAATGTGTGAAAATTAACATAAAGTACAAAAAAAATAGCTAAAATTCATCAAAAATTAACCAAAATTAACCAAAATTGTTCAGAATTAGTAAAAACGGGGTAAAAAGTGGACAAAAATGTGTAAAAAAATTGCAGAAAATTGACCTAAAGTATGAAAGAAATCGCTAAGATCCATCGAAAAGTGATCAAAACTCACGAAAGAATGTTGAAAAATATATGAAAACTGACCTAAAAATACGAAAACAAAAATCACTAAAATTCCTCGAAAATTGATAGAAAAAAATTACAATAAATGAAAATTGTCTAAACATATTCTAGTTGGTTGTAAAAAACAATTTGGAAGGGAACAACTTGGGGGAAATTTTTATCCATAACGGGAGACAGGACGAGAATCTTTAAATTCGCACCCATCTTTTCACTGGTATTCTTTTATTCTATTCATTTTCCCAAATCTTGTTTCCAAGCAATACATTTTTTAGGTAACTTGGATCCTCCTTCTAAATACGAGGTCCCGTACCCGGCACCCAAACTTCTAGGGGCAGCTCATCGCTGATGTGGAAGCACCCTGTCTTTGAGTTTGAAATACCTGAAACAAATATTTTATATTATTTATTTATGCTTCAAATTTTTAATCCAAACTCTCAAAAACCTTAATTTTTATTCGTAAATTTTCGAGAAATGCCAATGCAGTTTTTCTAGGCAGAAAAACCTGCCTAGAAAAACAGTGCTTTATTCCTCATAACTATACACATTTTATTAGGAAAAAGTAGGCCTCAGTCCGTCACAAATGAAAAATTTGAATTCTCGAGCCTTCCTTGAAACATTTCTGACTACGTCATTGCTCAAGGAACTAGGTTCAAGCGAGTAGTTTCTAAAAATATTCGAAACTAGGTAGTTCTTCAATTTTAGGAAAAATCTTAAACGATACAGTAATTTTTCGTACCAGCTGCTTCGATGCAGTAAAAATAATTCCAAAATTTTCATTTAAAAAAATACATACCGCTGTGTAATTTCGTAGAATTGCGTAAAACAGAAATTCTTGAATTCTCCATTTATACCAATTCAATTATGCAACTGCAAGTTATATCGCTATCCAATACCTACTCGCTAAATCTAATAACCTTTGATTCGCATTTTATAACTGTAATTAACATTCAAGATCGTATTGAAAAACTGACAAAAAAAAGTGACAGTATTGAATGGCGTTACAACCTATGGTGCTATACTTATTGGGTATCCATATTGTATACGCTATAACGATAACCTATAATTTACATTCTCTGGCCAGACTATATAATACGTCAATTTGCGAATGCGGAACATATATGTAGATAAGTATGTACAAATCGATCGCATCCAAACGTTGAAAGTTTCAAATCTCACTACCTGATAAATATGCATCGTGACCTGATCACCTCTTCTGTCAGTCAAGGTTCCCGTTTATCACATTGTTCAAATGCTTTCCGCCATAGATAAGTTATTATTTTCGACGTGAATGCGACGAATATGTATAATATCATTCGTATCTACTCTAAATCCTTGCTTTTAGAAGGTTTTTTTTTTCTTTCCTGGAGAGGTTGCAATTTTTCCGTATTGTACGAGCGCTTGAACTTCGCTTATTTTGTAAAATGTTTAAGGCGTTGTATGTATAGTAAGTCTGGTACATTCACTCGTCTACGTGCGGATGCGGATACCACGAAAGTTTATTTTGAATTTTATAAACACGTTAGAGGTAGACTAGATAGAGTAGATACGTATACCACGTAGTACGTATATGTACCACATCTAGAAACATGAATAAAATCTTTCAGAAATGAATTATTCGAATTTGAAATTTTTTCATCAAAGGTCAATAGTGGGTTAATACCTTCGTACACCGCGGTTTTATTATATGTACCTCTACCTACTTTCTGAACGGTTGTTGAGAAAAACACTGCAATTGGTTGTTGTTCTTGCTGTAAACAATATACTTACCTATATGCAATAAATCGCTTCGCATCTATAGATCATTATCGCTGTGTACTGTACACATATACGGTATACATTGTAAGTCTATGACAAGTAGATAAGTATACCTAGAAAGTGCTTTTTTTATTTTATTTACGACAAGCTCCCCGCTCAGTCTTGATGCAAAAGTTTTACCACAGTGCTCTCTTACACCATTGATTAGCCAATTACTTCTCGTAACGTCACGTAACTATTATCAATTAATCACGCTGCTTTTGGAGTGTGTGTGGAAGAATGAATAGATATCTTTGGCACCTACGTCAACGTATACGTAGCCAGATTACGTTAGAGAAAAAACGCATCTTTTGGCGTAATATCTTTCATTGATGGTTAATTATCAATTTGTCGTCGAAGTAAAAGTCACTCGCCAAGATTTCGTATACATTGTTTAGGTCAACGTTACTGTATACCGTTGTCGCATCATGTCAACTTATACGTACATGATCTATTCACGCGTGTACCATTACAGTAAACTTACATATTTTAAGACTCTGTGCATGCCAAGTATGCACTATGCAGTATGCACTCATTCGTTACCACCGTAGGTCATCTACGTAATCACTGCTATTTCTGAAGTACGTAGATATTTTCTCTTTGATATTTCCTAGTATTAATTATTATTTTGGGATTCCAAACCCTAGACATTTACATACGCTGAAAAATTTCTCTCTTTCAACGAGTGGAAAGTGAAGTATCGCTTTTGTCACAGTAAAATTTTCTGTTATGTTTTTCTCAATTTTGCAAGCTCACTTCTGTGCTTCTTTGAAAATTTCTTGTTCAAACGTTTATTATTTTATTATTTTTATACTGAGCGTGTATAATTTCCATAATTGATACGCCCAGTGTCGAGGGGGTGCTAGATCTGTTTGGTTATTTTGGTTTTGGTTACGAATGATAGGA